>VYZW01048831.1:14473-26478 GCA_013401315.1 Balaeniceps rex | reverse complement strand
ACATATTTGTTAATGGATGTGACCCCCTGTCCCTGGTCCACGAGGTGACATTAACTGCCTGCTACTGCTCTGTAAGTAAATATCCCTTTTTTTCCCCTCCCTCCCCACTACCCACGGACTATATCTTTGAAGGTGTCGCTTTAAACAAAGGGTGCAGAGAGGAGGAGAGGGTTGTTTAATGCCCCGGTGGGTTGTTGGGTAAGGACGTGAGGAGAGAGATTGCCGGTCCCCCTTTCTCCTGAGCACACAACGAGGGGTGTGAAAAGGAGAAAAAGACAAATTTCTTGACAGAGCAATTACTGCTGCATGTCCGTCCGTATAGTGACACATCAGCGAGCTGATGAGGTGCCGGGTCATTTCATGTGTAACTATTTTTAATGACTGTACAGTGCTGCCTGTGTAATCCACTGGGGAGGTGATAAAAAGTAGAAGCTGGGGTCTTAGATTCCTTACACCTCTGTGCCGAGCTCAACAAAGGAGCATTTTTGCACTGTAGCAAGAGCAGATGCACATGAAACAAAGGTAGCCTTTCCTCTTTGCAGGCAAACACTGTGGACAGATTGTGTATGGGAAAAACGGGGAGCCATCAGCATCATATTTCTTCTTTTACGTGGAGAGAATAAATTAGAACACAAATCCCAATTAATAGCTCTGAATTCCTTCCTTCTCTCTACGTGCATGTGTGCAGCCACAACAACCCACGTCCTCAATGTATGCCGTCTATCATGGATTTCTCTGTGTACATAATAAAGGGAATACTAACTTTCATTGTCTGTATTAATGGCTGTTCTAAAGTTTCTGCTTCCCTAAAGGGATACAGCTTTTATTTAGTTCACCAGATACCTGCATATTTCGGCTTTGCTGTGTATAGAGACACACACAGTCACAAGAAAGCAAACCTTACAAAATCTATATACAAGCAGCAGTCAGTCCCTGACTCCTGTCTAGAGGTATATTAACTAAGATTGCTGATTGCTCGTCGACACTGAGATTGCCACGGTCAGTAGCTATAACATTTATTGTTGGCTATACATATTTGTATGCTGTCTTAAATAGGAGTTGTCCTAGAAGGGACCAACAGAAGGGTGTGTGTTATTAGACACTCACATGCATCCGAATGTGAAGGAATGCTATAAGTAAGGTTGCCATTCGGTTCCTGCTATGAACCCTATTTTCATCAGTTCATGCATTAATGGGACTCCCTGCTTTCTAGCTAAAATCTTCTGTGCCTTTTATCAGCCAGATGGTAAAATTTGATAATGATTGCTTCAGGCATGTGGTTGTGGAAGGCGGAAAAATAGTCTTTTTTTTAAATTTTATTTTATAAAAAATTCTGGGGTTTTCTGCCCCTGTACATATAAATGGGAAAGAAGGCNNGTTTTCTGCCCCTGTACATATAACTGGGAAAGAAGGCACTCTAAAGGCTGCTCTGTCAATAGAGCCTGTGTATATTCTTGACCACATTTGGAGAAATTTTTTTTTAAAAGTATATGAGGTGCTGTATTTATTGAAAACTCAGTTCAAAACACTGCTATAGTGGCAAACACTGCTGTATCCAAAATCTGACCAGAGCACCAATAAAACTATCTTTTACCCTAGCCATAACATAGATAATGATCTTTGGCTTCTGAGCCAACACGTGGTTGAGGTGAGCGGGGCAGCTGAAAGGACACAAACCGCTGTAACTGAGAAATCATATTTGTGAAAGTTACCTGGGATTACCACCTGCCCTCTCCATCTGACTGGCAGGCCTGAGGCTAGGGGATGGACCAGTTCTTGAGGTTCTTTTGAGAAAGGTTAGAAGATCCCAAGATGGCAGAAGTGCTGGGGTAGAATATACTTATTTTTGGCTCTCACCATTTTGCCAAATGTGCTCCCAAGGGAATCAGCAGGGCTACACATGCAAGCACCAAGTAGTCACTTCCAGGTGGTTGGGTTTTATAGAAAAATAGTACTAATTTTGGGGAGATCACTATTATCACATAGCAGTGACTATGCTGTTTTACATATGCAAAACTCCTGCCATGGAGAGCATGTAATAGTGATTCCCAATTAAAGTACTGGATACAGATAAGGCCCTGTTTACTACCGACGATTATACAGTTTCTTAAGGAAGTCTAGGGAAACCCCTTCCCTGAAATCACGTCTTTCCTATCCATACAGACAGACATCAGCACTCCCAGCTGGCACACTTCGCATTAGAAAAAAAAACTTAGACAACTGCTTCAATCACACACAACATAGTCCTCCAGGATCCCATCATGCTTTAAACATCAGGAGCCAAAAAACGCAAAAAAGTTGGTGACAAAGTACAGCTCCCGCAATTGTAAGGGCTGGAGAGAGTTTCTGCTGCATTGCACCGCAAATTCAAGCTTTCATCCCAAAAGAAAGGGATGAGGAGGGCTGTAAAGACCTATACTCACACGAATGACTCCTGGCTCAGCTCTCCAGGGCACTGAGCCCTGAGCCCGAGAGCCAAGTCTTACCTGCTGTTGTCCTCACCTCCTTGCCTTGCCTCACAGGGGTTGGGACATTCAGAATTAAGGGAGGGTTGACTACATGTTAACACCATCAGCCAGAGGAAATGTCGTCTTCTCCATGAAAATCGGTCTGAACACTGAAATAATGCCTGTTGCTGCTGGCCAGCATGCTGCCACTCTTGCAAGATCCCCACAGACTAGTTACAAGCAGGTCTGAGGCTCATTCATGTTTCTCTGATGGATAAATTGGTCCTGAGCATCTTCAGAGAAACTCTGGATGGTGTAGTGTTGTAGGCGGTCACCTTCTCTCACTTGGGTACTGCTTCAGAGATTGGGGATCTCATAATTTGCATTTCTAGGCTGATTAATTCTAATTGTGTCATTTTAATGTTTCATTTACATATGCACAGTTATTTGTGATGCAGATTCACCCCAAGTGAGGGTGTGAAATGGCAGGGTAATGACAGGTTTCATGGAAATAAATCTTGGATACATTGACAGCCACTGAAGCATTAACATTTCAACAATACTAATTAGCTAGAGAGAGAGAGAAAGTTTGATTAAAAACCACTAGAGGCTTCTTTTAAGGCTGAAGACCATAACACTCCTGCCAGGTGAAAAAGTTAGAGTCCTCATTTTGTTCCTTTTCACATACCCTTTTATATTAATTTGGATAATATTAACTAGGATGCTAAATGGATACTGTACATATAGTAATACACTGTAAGAGGAATGTAGGTGAGCGTAACACTGATATAAGAATATTCACCTCTCCCTTTCACAGCAGATTTTCGACTTTAAAGTTGCAAATCTATCAACCACAGCAGAGCAAGCCCTAAGGTTGCACTTTTGGTGGTGGGAGGTAGTTCTAGACCCTTGGCAAGCACAGGCACAAGGACTCAAAACCCACCACTCTTTATTTCATCCTGCATAATAAAAGTAGCCAGCTGCATAAAACCATAAAATATCTGTAAGCATTTCCCTTCCCCTGTTTTGTCATTGCTCTGAAGCACTTTTGAGATTTAGACCAAAAGTATCTTCAGAGACCGGGACTCCACCTCTGACAAGTTCCTCCTCCTTCATACTACGCCATGCATCTCTCCATGGTAGACCCAACATCTTCCTTCTTCAGTTAGAAAAGATCTCGCCCACAAAAAGATTGCCTATGTGCATGTCCCCAGGTTCTCTGTGTCTTTCTGTGCTTGCTCCTGCATTTCTCATGCACCACAGGTACTTTGACTCAACGTTAATAGCTGATCTCTTTGCTCTCTGTGTCCAGTCTCCAGTTCCAAACCCCAGCAAACAAATTGGACCAAACTGGTTTCACCCAGGTGTAATCAATCTATTTTGCTAAGATGTGCCCAGCTGAACGGGTACCTCTAAGGTTTACATAGCCTCCTTTGCCACGTTTTGGAAAGCCAATGGCACAGCAGCTGAGCAGAGAAGTATGGATGCCTCACAGCCCTGAGACATTCACTGCTGCAGTAATTTTATACGGTAGCTGAAAGACGTCCATTAACTGATCCTCCAAATGACCATGCATGCCAATTATCTTAGACAGAAAGGGGCTTTGTGGTCTTGCCTCTGTAAACAGAACCAGACAGAGAGACCCAGAGCTGTTCTGCTAGAGGCCAGGACAAATAACAAAGCATTCTTCCTCCATAGGGTCCTCCCAGTTTTGCTTCTATTCTTTCTAGAAAGAAGGAAACATAGAATATTTGGGACATTGTTCTGGTTTTGTGCCCTGGATTGTATTATGCAGGATTTCAAAAATATGGGAGAATTCAGACACATCACTGCATGGTAGCACATGGCATCTTCTGGATATTTTTATCCTAGGGTCTAATTTCTCTGCTTTTAGCAGTGTGCCTGTCAATAAGAGAAAGCAATTCTTTTCTGGCAAAACAAACCTCCATTGAAGTTTAGTGTCTGCAGTCATTTAGCTTATACATTATTTCTGCAGGGTAGGGCTGGAGATAATTATCAGTTTTATTAATCTTACACTGTTTTTCTCCTCTATCATTTTCTGTTATCTGCTTAAATGCTCTTATTAGAAATATGAATTCCTATGTTTAAGTAACATCAAGAATGTGATCTTTCTCTTTGAGTAAGCCTTTGCTTATTCTGCAAGAGAAAAAAGGAAGACAGCAGTTTCAAAAGGCTTTAAAACAGAAAATAAGAGCAAGCTTTTCCGCTTGAACTGTGCTCTTCCTTGCTATGGTAGATTTAAGAGTCATGCTCCGTGTTATTTCAATAGGCTCCTTTTGTAATTGAAATGTATGCAGGAATGTTGGTAAGACCATACATCCTCCAGTCATTTCAAAATCAACCTCAGATAATCATAGTGTAAATTGTGTGGGGTGCACTTTCACAGCGTCAGTGCTCAGTTCTTCTGTGGCCTCTGTAGTTACTACCACTGGTGCTTGCTCTACCACTGCTGGAGTGGCTCTAAACTGGAGCAGATCCTTATTGACTGCCAAACACAACAAACCACACAGAAACCACAGCTGGAGTGTTCCCTCTCCACTACTATAACTGGGATTACTTTAGCCAGGCGCATGAGGAACCTTACTACATGAGAAACATCTTTTTTTAATTATTATTAATGTTATGTTAGGGAAAACAATCTTAAATAGCAGACTATCCACTTTCCAATTCATGATAGGCTGACTGTGCAATCCAGACAGGAACCAGGTATGCTTTGGTTATCTGCACATGTTAATGCAGTCCGTCTGCTCAGAAAATTGCTCTAAAGTACTTAAAGAGAGACATTGGAATGTTATACCATAGGCAAAATAAGTCAGCTGTGTACAAGGAAGCTGAGTCGCTGGAAAAACCTAACTGTGATTCTGAAGAATGTTTTAAGGTAACTTTAAAAAGTCCATTAAAAACTAAACATTTTTTAATAGCTTTTAATATTTAGCATGTATACAGAAAGGTCTGAGTGGGATATTTAGGAAGAGGTTTCTTTACTTGGGTTTGATTTTTATTGCTTTTTATTATTACTATTATGTTCAAATATCAAACCAAGTTTTCCTGGCTTTTGCAAGGGAGCTTCTAGGAGATCTATGAATATCTACTCTGAGCTTAAAACCTTCAGAAGCAGCAATGAACGCCTCTGTAATTAGATACTTCTAATACCCTAACCTTAATGTAGACACTGGTAAAGCAGTCTGGGCTTGTTAACAGGGCTGTTCTGAAAGAGCAATGACATATTATGTTATAAGGCCTTGATTTCTTGATGCCAAATTCTTTTGATGGGCTTACTACAGGATTGTTCTTCTGTAGCAGCAGCAAGAGAAAAAGGCTTCCACTTCTCAACTTAAAAAAGTAGAGAGTGCATCCACATCTGCCTAAGCAACCTTGTCTTATTTACAAACTTAGCATAAGCCCCAGATCATGGGATACAGGGATACCCAACAACTTGTTCCCTACACTAATCATGACTCCCCTTTTTAAGGACCTACACAAAGATGATGGCATGAACAACAGCCATAGTAATAAGCTTCAATGTCTCAATAACCTTGCAAAAGTATTTTCCTTTTCTTCTCTTTAATCAAGAAATGCACCTTTATGCAGTGGTAACTCAGTAGGCACTGGCAGGGACGGAGGGCCTATGGAAGGAGAAGAGTGGCTGGCTGGAGATCCTGCAGGATGAGCTATGCATCATTTGCCTCTCAGCACCTGGTTAGCTTTTGCATTGGCCATCTTTAGCATAAGGAAGCAAAAGTTCTTCTGTGGCCCATGGAGGGAGACTTGGCTGTTCTGCCTCAGCTGGCTTGGCTCCCCATGGCCAGGAGCCCACTGCTGGAGGGTGAGGGATCCAAGCAACAGCTGCCCTATGGCCAGCTAGACCTCCAAGCACTCAGGTTCCCTTTGCTCTCCCTCTGCTCTGTCGTGGTATCTGCAGGCACTCATCCCATGAAGAAAAGCATAAGCTATACCTACCCAGATAAAGAAAGAGGGCTACTGCCTCTAACCACACAGGGTGTATGCTTTGGGTGTTTGTGGTGCAGATCAACTCCAGGAACTTCTGAAGTTCAGGTGGACTCTGGCTGTATGTTACTTCTTTTTCCTTCTTGTCAGTGCTACTGGCAAATGGTCGTTTCTTCTTTTCCTGAAGTAAATTAAAAAGAAATAAAATTAGCTTTTCCCCCTCTCCCCTCGCGTGGCATTATGGCCTGGTTTGGAAAAATTATTAGCTCTTAGAAGAGTGTCTTGCAGTTGCTGCAACAAGATGATAGATAACGAATGTGGCAATAGCTGCTAAGTTACAGGAAAATAATCACCTCTTGCCAGAAAGACCAGCATAGTTTGAACTGCTAGTTCATAGTTGCAAAGTATATCATAAATCTTTGCATTTCAGCCTTTGGAACATTAAAATAAATTGTTTCCAAATGCTCTAGATTTGCATGGCTTATGTCACTGGCGTTGCCAGACACAAATCTTCTTTTCTCAGGGGAAGGAAAATAAACAGAAAATTCTCCATGTGCACAGTTCTTCTGGAAAAAAGTCAGGTGGGAGAAATGTGTGTACATCTTGGAGGAAGATGGGTGTCTCCGAAGACCTTTTATTTCCTGCGCAGGTGGCTAACAGAACATCCTGCTCCGGGGGCACAGGTAGAGGCCCAGCCCTATTGACCTAACTGAAGTCAATAGCAAGTTCCCCTTTGGCATCTACAGGGGCTTAATTCTGTGTCTCCAGATACTGTTACAACAGGAGATCAGAGCTTCATTTCACTGAATAAACTAAACAACTCCTACATTTTTTAGAGAGTTTCCCTTGGCTTCTTTCTCTCTCTTGTGTGTGCGCATCTGTACCTCTCAGCATCCAACACCCCCTAGGAGGGGTGAAATAAGAGATGCACAGAACATCTCTTATTAGGCTTGCAGACATAGTTGAAAAAGCAGGCAAGGTCTGGGGCAGCTAGTCCCCTTTTCCAGTAGTCAATAGTGTCATGGGATGCGGGAGCACTGGATGATTTCTTAATGACATTATGAGCCCTAATTTTTATGAGGTAATATGATAACTTTAACAATTACTGCTTGTAAAATGAGACTCTTTGAGCAAACAGGGGAAGAAGAGGAAGGAAGCATAGTTTTTAAGTCAGCCTACTAACTTTTTGGTAATTTTCATGCCAATTCTTACTTCGTGGAAGACACAATGTGGGTAGTGCTAACATTTGGCATAAGCTGTAACTTCTCTTCTGGGCATTCAATGGAAAGTTCTTTTCCTTTTGGAGATGTACTTGTTATATCTAATGTTGTAGGAGGGAGACTGTATGGCAGAAAAATCAATTTCTCCTTCATGATAATGTTGAGAGCAATCTGAAAAAACATAAGTATAAAATGATTACTGCGATAAAATCTAAAGACCTTGTTGTACCGCAAAGAGGTATAATAAAGATGAGCTTCTGGCCCACAAAGCTTTACAGTCAACAAGTATCAAACACAAGAGGAAGAAATAGATCAATAGCAAGGAGGCAGAATTGCAATTTGTGTCCATCCACAACTGTGAGAGTTGTTTGTTTTTTTCTTAAGGCCCAAAGCGGTGCATAAAATCTGCACTAAGCTAAGCACGATTTTTGTATATGACAGGAACCAATGGACTGGCGATGCAGAGGACCATGTGCACCAAGTGACAGGCAAAACCAGCTCAGTATGATTTTGCATTTCTTGTTTGTAAGACAGTGGTGAAATGATTTGTTTGACATTCCTGCTAATTCTTCAATAGATAGGTCCCGTGATTACTTTACATTTAATTTCTTCTCTCCTGAGAAAAAAAAACTGTCAAATATCCTCAAAATATTACATAGTAGATCGTGAGAGCCAATCCAAGGCCCAGATCTAAACAGCCTGGAATCTGGGATGCTTCACTCTGAATTCCAGCTTTCTGAATGAAACCACATGAACCTGAATTCCTAACTTTAAGAGATACTGGATCTGAAATTAGTTCCAGATCCAATAAAAGATTCACGCAACTAAAACCAAAACGCAACTCTTGGAAACTTTCCTTTCTTGTCTTTTAATTTCTTAGATCTCTGGAGTTGTGCCTCAAACCCCATCCAGAGCTGCCCCTTCAGTGTCTTCATAGAGCAGAGCTCACCCCTAAATCCATTTGGGACATAGAAAACAGGTCTGCCTCTCCCTGCTCAGGGCGAGGGGGACAATCCACTGTGACAAACTTAGAGCACATTTAACAAAACTAGATCCCTCTCAGGATAGGGAGGAAAATGCCCAGGTATTTTCTAAAATAGTGGCAGTGACTGTTCTATTAAATAATGTTTGTCTCTGCTCCCATGAAAACCACTCAGAAAATAATACAGCACTCAAGAAGAAACCTCCTGTGACCAAGAGACTGGAACATCCACCTCTGAGTCCTTCTTCCAGTCACAAACCACTTCTATATTTTATATTTAGCAGCTTGGATGAAGGACAGAAATGGTATAAACCTGTAAAGGAATCACAGTTTATGGTTTTTTCCTTTTACACGTCTTGACTGAAGAGAAATTCTTCACTCCTCAGTATCACACATCTACTTCTCATTCAGGGCTAGAAAGAACTAATTCTGAAGAAAGGTGAAAAATGTGAGTTCGTAAGTGGTTCTTGCTCACACTTTAACTTAGCAATAATGCAATTTAACTGTGCAACCAAATCCTATCACTTGGAAAAAATATCTAATAAAGTCTGGTAAAAAGTACAGATTTCTGTCCTAAATACAGACTATTTGGACAAAACTATCACTCCTCTCAGACTCAGTCATACATATACACACCAGTTTATACTGGTCTGACTCCATTCATTTTGCTGAAATTACTCCTTGAAGGACATTAAGTCCTCTCCAGTTCTTTCATGGGAAAGTACAAACGTGTTATGTAGGCTGGGGGTATAAACAGGCTCAAAACAGAGGGGAAAATAAATCCACCATCACCTTTTAAATGTTGTGGTAAAGACCGCATCTCTGCTTCAAGAGGAGATTAACTTGCTGGAAGCAGTTTTTAAGGAAAATTCTCTCTGTACCAGCCCTGTTCTCCTCCCTTACACTTTCATTGCTAGCCCCTGCTGTTGGAGACGGGCTAGAGGGGAACTTTGGGTAGTCATTGCACTTCTCTCTTCAGCATAAGTCTTTTTACTTTCCATCTTTCTTTATCAGTCCCCATGATCCTGTCTACTCCTTAAGGACCGAGAGCACCTAACATACTCCTAGCTCCCCTTTGGGATAAGAAAGTTAATTAGTTCCTAGAGCATCTGTAGGGTCAAAGCAGCTGGACTGCAACTCCTTCTGGGTTGTCAGTAGCACAGATGACCAGCTGCCAGGATCTTTCTTCCAAGCACATTTTGGGGTTTGCTAGTTTGTCTCTCTTTCTCCTTTAGTAGTTACTTGGAGTTCAAAAGACTTCCCAGCAGCTGAGCCATCACTTACCTGCTTCACACATATAAAAGCACTCGCCCCTTAGTCTGTGCCAGTCACCATATGATTCAGCAGTCGACTGAGCACTGAAAAAGAAAAAGGAAAAAAAAAAGCTTTCCAGCCATCAAAACAAACTTTGCCCATTCAGACTGCCCTAAAACCTTAATCAAACTCCAGCTATGGGGAATAAAAGATAATAATAAAAACTGAAATCCTGGAGGAGAACTCAGGATTTCAGAATGCCCTAAGGGTGACTCCCACTGCCAGAAGGAGAGGACAAACTCCAGAATTGAGCAACCTGTGCCAAGAACACTAAGCAAGTTACAGCTTTGTTTAAAACTGAGAGCTGAAGTTGGCAAAAGGACTTCAGCTGCTGTAAATGTCACTTGTGTGTGAAAGACAGAGGTAGCCACTTAAGCCATTTGTACCCTAAACATTTAAGGCTTTATAGATCAAATGTGGCTTAAGGAGGAGATAAGGCCTGGCAGGCGGTGAAGATTGTGCAGTCCAGGTGGAATGTGCTTTCTGCCTGGGAAATCCCCCTTCCTAGGCAGGCAGCTATGCCCTGCTCCAGCTGTGACCTCCAAACAGATTTCAGGTGCAACACACGCTGCAAGCCTCAGGTTAAGAAAGAAGCTGATGACTGCAGTGAAACCCAAAATAAATTGTCCAGGCAATAATGAACATTCATGCAAGTAATCAAAGGCATTTGTGTCATCATTGTTTGTGTGTGCATCCAGAAAATACTGGAGACATAACAAGATCTGAGGAGCAAACGGCAGCTGTCCCTAATTCAGACAAGCTGATACATCGTTTGCAGTTTCTTCTACTTGCTTTTCCCCTTCCATAATAATTGTTTGACATTTGCTTGAACCAGGGCAGCTAGCTCCCATTTGTGTCCCAGTACGCTACAGCTGTTGGATAACTCATTCAACTGCATCAGAGAAGAATCAGATATACAATCACCAACCCCACATCTCCTGCTGCTAACAGTGCCCATAGTCCCATGCATGAGCAGAGACGGAGGGTTGGTGTCTCACTGCAGGGCAATGATTGCCAGATATTGGCTCACTGACAACATAGAGAAGGAAGGAGCAGAAGCACGTAACAGTAGTGCCCAATAGCCTGTGCATGACTAAAGTCTACCAGCAATGCAAACCTTTGTTTTGCCTTATGGAGGAGATGTTGCACCTTCTGAAGATTAGCTGGCTCATTCTCTTCATGCACTTGGCTCCCTCCATNTCTCTAACACTAGCTCTGGTCAAAGACAGGTCAGCAGATGACTAAAGTAGATGGGCTATTGTCATTACCCAGCACTGCAAAATGTATAGTCCAGTTTCTTCCTATTGTGTTCATTTATCTGACTGAAAGTTGGATTAAAATTGAGGTAGAATGTGATAAACTGGAATTGATAAACCTTTCTTGGGGGATTGGGTCAAGTGTAGCTCAGTCTGACAAGTACCTATTTCTGTCTTCGTGACAGGATAGCTGGACTCCAGACACCAACATGACTGAACGCTTTGACTGCCACTACTGCAAAGAGTCCCTGTTTGGTAAGAAGTACATCCTGAGGGAGGACAGCCCCTACTGTGTGAACTGCTACGAAAACCTTTATTCCAACACTTGCGAGGAATGCAAAAAACCTATTGGCGCTGACTGCAAGGTATGTCAGATTTGTGTCTTGTTACTGAAATCTTGACAGAGTAGCCTGGATACATAGCTCTGAGACACGGTGCTGTCACCTGGAAGAATCAATCTTAACAGCTACCTAGGTGTTTCTTTTGGTGCGAGAGCATGTTTTCTGGACCCCTGTATCTGCTTTTCACCACTTCACTTGGCAAACCTTCTTTACCAGGCATGTTAATAGAAATAGAGGAACACCCCTTTCTTCCTGTAAGGCATAGGATGATCTGATAATCTGATGTTAGAAAGTATCTCTAACTCATTAGGAGAGTTCAACTGTCCTTGGGGACAGCTGGGATCTGGAAAGGTGGCAGAAGCTGATTTTGCCTACCATTGGGTCAGAGGGAGCTAAGCCACTGCTGGCTTTGCAGTGACTACAATTCAGTTGTCATCAAGAGACAAGACAGGCTCAAGAAAAGCTGCCAACTCATG
>VYZW01048831.1:1376-13039 GCA_013401315.1 Balaeniceps rex | reverse complement strand
TTCCCACTGAGAGGAAAACTAGAGTAGTTTTTCAGTGACAGTAATAGATGCTAGAGAATACATCTATTCTGGAGAGATCCTGGAGAGAGCCCTCAGCCACAAGATAAGTTTCAGTCAAAGCTTGTGCACTGTGTGACTGAGCATAATTCAGCCATGAAACACAAGGCCACAAAAAATCATGCTTCTGCTCCTCGTTATACCGTATATATACATAGGTATATAAACACATAAGAAATATACACATATATACACACAAAAGACATATATGTATGTATTTATATATATTTTTTTTTANAGGTCTCTTTCTAATCCCCTGAGAAGATATTTCCATGTGTTGATATTCAAGAATTTAAAAACTTGGACCAGCTTCAACAAATCTCGGACAAAGTATTCAAGAATTAATCAGGCTGAACTTTTCAACCCAGATTTATGGATTTAGGGAGTGTGGGTGTTACCCGATATACTGCTCTTCTGTATTTTTAAGCAAGACACACTCCAATAGCAGATAGAAAAAAAAGCCCCTAATTGTCTGCAATATAAGAATATTTTATGTGTGTAAAGAACCAGAACTGTATGTGGAAAACACAACTATANCTAGAGAATACATCTATTCTGGAGAGATCCTGGAGAGAGCCCTCAGCCACAAGATAAGTTTCAGTCAAAGCTTGTGCACTGTGTGACTGAGCATAATTCAGCCATGAAACACAAGGCCACAAAAAATCATGCTTCTGCTCCTCGTTATACCGTATATATACATAGGTATATAAACACATAAGAAATATACACATATATACACACAAAAGACATATATGTATGTATTTATATATATTTTTTTTTACACATTGCATTTGCATTTTCCCCTGAGCAAAGAAGATAAAAAGTACTGTGTTTGGGAATAAAACCAGTATGTTTACTGCATGTACAAAACGGACTCCGTATTTACTTGTATGTTCTGACATAGCCTTTATACAGCTGTAAAATTTGGAAGTAAAACCTAATGGAGTGACAGTGTTATCAGAAAGGGTCACATCCAGGTCTCTGCATCTGGCAGGGGCACCCACCCGCACATCCACATTACAGCCTGAAAAGCCCCATGTAGCTCTCACCTCAGATCCTCCTTTGCAAGTCCCTTCTTGGCCACTGCTGTTCCTCTACACAGAGAAGTGCTGAACTGAGAACCCAGCTGCAGTTGAGATGTTCCTATTTTCAAACTGCGAAGAATTTCCTTCTTGAGGATGGCTATATAGTTAGCCCATGGATGTTTCTTAGGACTTGCAAAACGTGATACTAAAGACTTGTATTAAGATTTGGAGCTCCCGGTTCCTTTAGAGTGCAAAGCAAGAATTAGCTTTGATAGCATCTTAAATGCTTATTTGTCTGGGTGAAAATTACTGTACAAAACCAACCAAAGTACACCAAAGTAAAACAGGTGTGGACAAGACGACAGCCAGCTCTCTGTCTCTGACGCTACTGTAGTGTATCAGCACTGGTGCATAGCACCATCTCACCTGAGTTCAACTTAAGCCTGCTCAGACACTGGTAATTCTCCAACTTTGACAGCACTGGGCTCTGAGAAGGTCAAACTGATGCCAGATTTTAGCTTGTGTTTTAGCTGTGGCACAGAGAGCCCATAACACAACTATCCTAAAGCCAAGATTTCTTTGAATTCAAATCGGGAGAGAATTTGCCTCACTATCTTCCAATCTTCCTATGGTAATTTATGGGTAACTGTGAATGTAACTGAGTAATAACTAATTTGTTCTTTATTTTAAATGCTTTTTTTTGCATTTAAAAAACCCTGAACGACAACATGTCTGAATGACACCTTTGGACTTAGGCCATTTCGTTAACTGTAAACAATTCTAGCTGATGTTTATGAAACTTTCACAGACAGATTAAAAGCATCATATACTGAGTGGCAGGAGGCACTGGGAGGTGGTAGAAAAACACTATGCCATTTCTCTCACAGCTATTACACATTATACGTATGCCAACAGGTTCTAATAGAAATTTACTCTTTCTAAAAAGAATTGGCATTTCATCGCCTACGTCCCTGGTGAATGCTCACCCCACCTACAGTTTCATGCTTCTTTCTGGAAATCCATCCATTGTCTTCTCATTTGCTTAACTGCTGAAGTGTGACTTTTGGTTGATTTTGGCTTTTTTAATTGTTTCCTTGCAGGCCCTATGGCACAGAAACCATCACAAATACAGGAAATATCTACAGTAATCCAGTGTTTAATGCAGTCTACAAGTTGGCCTTGGCAGGCAGGAGGGGGTGAAAACTCTCTGCAAAATGTGAGAATGAAATTAAAAGTGGATTGTGAGATAAAGCTACTGTGTCAGTACGCAGGCCAAACATTAATCAAAAGGGTCAGTCTTACGCTCAAAATGAACAAAAAAAATAAAGCCTCTAGTAATGTGGATCAGGAAAGGGTGAAAAGATTTGTTTTTCAAATTTTTAGTGTATAAACCTTGTCCTGAGTTGCAACACTTTTTCAGTGCATTACTGAACATCAGACTAGTTATTGTGAAATGGAATGGTAAAAGAGGCAGATACCTTCATCTCTTCTCACATCCCTAAGGTGCTGGGTTCAGCACAATATCACTTATTCTTACCTTTTCTAAACATGTTTTTGATAGGGAAGTACCAGTCTAACATATTTGTTTTGCTACAGGATGTGCATGGCTAAAATCTGTACAGCGTTTTGTTGTCATACCCCATTTCCTCTGCTCAACCTTCTGAAAAGAGCATTGTGGCAAGCAAAAAAGTCTGATGTAGTCTTCATTCATGAACAAACATATACAGTTACTCTTCTGGTAATAATCTCTCTAATCTCCCTCTTCCTGTTGGGTCCCTCTTGAAAGCCAGTTTGGGAGAAAAGGAAATACATAATGGCTTAAACTTACTTAGACTTGTAAAGCCAGAGGAGAAGACAATGCAGTTGCAGGATATGAGGAGTCTATGCTTAACCCACTTACCTAGTAACTCTAGTCTTGGGGCTCTTCTAGTTCAAAAAACAAAAGAAGTCACCAGCAGTCCCATCCTAGAGGCCCAATAAACCATGCTGGATCAAAACTACACAGAACTATGGAGGAGCTATAAAATGTGATTTTGCCAATGTTGAAAACAGTTACCTTGACAAAGTTTTCTTTGGGGATGACATCATGAAAATAAGTGAAAATAAAATTATTTAAAAAGCACTTAATGGCTTTTCAAAACCATAAGTTTCAAACGCATTTGGGTTTGGGGATGACTCTAAAGTTTTGAATAGAAATAGGGTCTGCATTAAGTTTTGCTTGCATCATATTCTTACAGTCAGTCATCTGAGTGTGTACAAAGGACCTCCACTTGGCCCACGCTCTGGCATCTGTTTGAGAAACATCCACCATTCATTTGGTTGTCCCAAGGAACGCCGAGCTGAAACTTTCATCTGAGGCTGATTCTCAGATCAGGCTGGGAAAAGCACCCATTCAAATTTGAGTCGTTTCAGGTTTTGCTAATCTGGTTACTTTCTATCTTCAAATGAAACCAGATAAGGGAAGGGTTCTTTTCCATGTTCAGAAGAAATGCAACTGAATGAAGTGTTAAATATTTCTCCTGGCAAATTCTGCTGCAGGATTTATTGTAGCTCTGGAGAGACAGGCATTGCCCTCCTCCCCTTCTCTTTTCACTAGTAGCACATCTGGAACTGGTCTGGTGCTCTCTGCACTTCAGCTGCAAAACACTCGTACAGGACAGACCATGTCCATGAGCATCTGTGTGCATGCATCTCTATATATGTAAACACTGTTCCGCTTTACAAATTTCATACTACGGTAATTCTTCAGTCTCTTATCTCTGTTTATGTGTGCTTCATCTAACAAGAACACGTGGCTGTTAGTTTTCACAGATAGATGTACAGATCAGTCGCAAAAAGAGTCATTCTCCAGATTACTTTTAGGCAACATAGGAAGCTGCTTTTAAAACTACAGTTAAAATATGTAGCACCAGGGACTCATTTCCCTCAGGCTGCATAAAGCGGCTGAGACATCATGCTCATCAATATTTTAAGGATACACTCCAGACCTGAGTCCACAACAGTAATTTTCTTCATTAGTTCTTCCTGGAAATCCATGCAATAAACAGGAATTAGTTGTATATCACTTGTACCTTATGCTGGAGCAGATTTATTTGGGTTACAATCAGCTAGCGTAACCTAGAGCTCACATGCCTAGAGTAAACCTAATGCTCTTTCAACTTCACTGAGGACCAGCCTAACAGTCAGACAAGCTTGAAGTCAGTTTTGCACATGCAGCTTCTCCAGCGTAGAATCTGTTCCAGATCAATACAACCACAGCTTATGTACAAGTGAAAGGCTCTTGTGAGATACACAACACACTGAAGCAGACCAAACCTGATTTCTGGTGACTTTATTACACTGACCTAAGAACAATCATGATGCAGAAATAGTTTCATCGGTACCTTGGACTTCCTTGCTTTGGATGTGACAAATTCAGAGAGAGAAAGCAATATCCATTTCATCGGTCTACTGTTCTGCTGCAGGCATGTCAAAGCCAGAGATCTTGGACTCCCTCCACATTCAACAACAGTATCTGTTATATCTTCCAAGGCAGCTAAAGATTATTCAAGTCAGTCTGTATTTTGGGTACTTTGGGTTGTAGCTGTGCTTCATTGCTTTGCCACAATGAGATATCTGCTACTTTCACCTACCCAGCTAGTGTCTATACAAGCTGCCATCATAACTGACTCAAGGATCAAACCTTTCATCATTGACACCTAATCCTTGTCTTCATTACTCCTCTTCTAAAAGGCACATACCTTCTCCAGGGTATAATTTTATTGATAAAACAAGGCAAAACAAAAGCAGATAACAGTATATGAATTTTGGAGATAAAAAATAGCTTGCAGAATATTGCAAAAAGAGGAGAAAGGCATCAAGTGGGAAAGAGACATGAGAAAGAAAAACAGACCTGTTGTCGTTCTATTTTCTAGCAGGCAAATTTCACATTTTGGAAAACTCTGTTGGCTGTACGTTGTATTTTTCTGTTGAAAATATTATTCCCCTCTGAGATCAAATTTAGGCTATTCAATTTCATTTAAAGAGAAAAAAATGTAAATAACTTCCAAAGAAGGTTTTTTTCATTTTGCTATTAGAAAAGATTAAAATTTTACAGTCAGAAATTTGGGTTGTTTTGAAAGGAGTTAGCTAAAATGAACAGACAAGCTGAATAAACAACTGTTTGAAAGCTGTAAAGTAGGAGGCTTAGATATTTTATCACAGAGTGCAACCTCCGAGATGAAAGATACATTGGGTACCCATTGTTACTCACAGTGATTTAAGAAATTTAGGTGAGTAGCTGTCCTGGTTTTGGCTGGGATAGAGTTACTTTTCTTCCTAGTAGCTGGCATAGTGCTGTGGTTTGGATTTAGTATGAGAAGAATGCTGATAACACACTGATGTTTTAGTTGTTGCTAAGTAGTGCTTAGGCTAGTCAAGGACTTTTTCAGCTTCCCATGCTCTGCCAGGGGCACAAGAAACTGGGAGGGGGCACTGCCAAGATAGTTGATCCAAACTGGCCAAAGGGGTATTGCATACCATATGACGTCATGCTCAGTATATAAACTGGGGGGAGTTGGCCGGGGGGCAGCGATTGCTGCTCGGGGACTGGCTGGGTGTTGGTCAGCGGGTGGTGAGTGGTTGCATCACTTGGTTTTTGCCCCTGGGTTTTGTTTCTCGTTGTTCTCCATTATTATTATTATTATTATTAATAATAATAATAATAATAATAATAATTTCAATTATTAAACTGTTCTAATCTCAACCCACAGGTTTTCTTACTTTTGCCCTTCCGATTCTCTCCCCCATCCCACTGCGGGGGGAGGGCGAGCGAGCGGCTGTGTGGTGCTTGGTTACCGACAGTGGCAAAACCACGACAGTAGCACAGGTGTCCAAACAAAAAGTCCTTATTGCATGGTCAAATTCTGATTGAAGTTACCATAGTTTAACAAGCTAACACACATCAGCTGAGCTAGGCAAAACTATTTCAGTGTTTCCTGTTAGCTATTTATGAGAACAAGGCTCCTGCAGACATAACGTGTGGCTATTTTAGGTTAACCTAAATCCGCAGTATCTTTTCTTTGCTCTGGGCTAAGAAAGCACATTTGAAGTTACCTGTGACTGTCCTGACTGACATAGAGCAGCTTAGGCCAGATCATGTTTGAACGCTTCGTGATGCTTTCATTTACACAATTAAAAAATCTGATATTCTATAACTCATTCTTTTCCTTCAGTTAATCACATTAATTCAGTGTTTGTGATTAATACATGGTGGATCTTGAGCTAGAACCTGAGAAGTTATTTCTGCTGAATTTTTATACTTCCCGTTCATGACAATACTAACACCTCACACTCCCACCTCGAACCAAAGCCTATATATTTTGGGGTAGACACCCTCTCTTGTAATGATCTAAGCTCCATTTTGTTTGAAGTCCAAAGACACTGTTCAAGTGTTACATGATAAGGCCACCTTAATTTAAATTCTAAAAGGCACAATCCATTTAGGTCACAATTTTTAGAAGGACCATTTTTTTAAAATAATAAAAATACCACTGCGGAAAGTATTTTAAATACTTAGGTGCCCACGCTAATCCCTTGGCCAGAGTGTTCTGGATCACTGGCTGCAGGTACAATGTGAACTCTCATCTTCCAGTCTGATCCACATTTGAAAACATAGGTAAACCAAAACACAAGAGTTGGTAAAAATTACTTTCAGTGATTAAAAAAAGGAACAGAGATCAGATCAATTCCACCCTTGGTGTAAATCTGTTGAACTGAATAAATACCAGAAAGTAATTGGGAAAAGGATTTCTGTCCAGCAATGAACAGCTATGAAATGACCTAGAAATCAGCAATAGCTAAGACAAATAGGGGAAGTCTCTTATACCTATAAGGTTAACAAGTTTTAATCTGACTCAAAAATGGGACTTTATTCTCAAAGGAAATACCTAAATGAAACTAGTTGTTCCTCTGCCTCATATAAAAAATGAAGGTTACCTTGAACTGAAAAAGGGTCAATGGTTGTCATGAGCTGTTCTTGGTTATCATAGCAAAATAAGTTCACCTTCATCAGAACATTTTGTTTCCTTGAGCTGTGCGAATTAGCCTCAGCTCCTGTCTGTGGTTCAAATTTGGACATGTTTGCATTCTCTGAGCTTCTAGTTGTGCGAACTATCCATCCCACTTACTCTGTGGTTTTGGATTTCTACAGGATTTGTCTTACAAGGACCGCCACTGGCATGAAACCTGCTTCCACTGCTTCCAGTGCAAGAATTCATTGGTGGACAAACCTTTTGCTGCAAAAGAGGAACATCTACTTTGTACTGATTGCTACTCCAACGAATACTCTTCCAAGTGTAATGAGTGTAAGAAGACTATTATGCCAGGTTAGGATGCTCACTTTTTGGACTAAGAAAAGATTAGGCTAAATATCAAGCCCAAACTCAGCAACATTTGTGACATGTTTTTCCTTGACTATCTCTGCTAAGTCATGGTGAACTTTGTAAAATACAGTTGATGGTGCATTCTAAGTCATTTCCATGACCAGAACACATAGTTTTAATAATGGATCATGATAGAACTGTTATTCACATGAAGCGGATTAGTCTTGAAAATTAGTATTTTTTTCATTTAGCGTTTTTATTAATGGGATTTATAATTTTCTACAGCAGTATTCATTAAAAGGCTTTTGATGGCTGGACAACTAAAATTGATCTTTCTGTCCAATCCCAACTTTGTACTCTGTCTTGACTGGCTTCCACTGCTTGAAGATCAGAAGCAGCTTGCAAACTTACCAGCTTACTTAATTCACAATTTAGCTTTATATGTAATTATTCTAAATCTAACTTCTCCCATAAAAATGAAAAATTGGTCAAAGTGCCTCTAAGGTCTCTCTTGAGCACAAAGATATGAAGAAACAGGAAAGAGCTATTTTCTTTTTCAACATGAAACTTGAGGTTATAGCAATAGATTGCTAAAACCTCATCTGCTCATGTCAATATTATAGCATCCTGTGATGATTTGAGGGCTTAAAGTGGAAGGAATATTGGTCCAGAAATAACATATTAAAAGCTAGTTTGAAGAATCCATGTCCATGCTCCATAATGGTTACTAGTTACTTTTTCCAGTAAAATTTTTCCTTGACTGGTTCTGACATTGGTCATCTTAGACAAAAGCTGAAAACTACAGTGTTGTGCACCTAAGGTGTAAAAATGAGGGCTTGGTGATGAAATGGGATGTATAAATAGAAACAACAATGATATTTAAAAGCAGATGACCCTATCCATTCACAATTGAGTCTAGGCATCTCCTTCTAATATTCCATGTGCACCTGTTTTTACTGATACAGCACTAACAACTGACATGTTTGGGAATAGCCAGTGCTAGTTTTAAAGCTGGAACTACATATATATATATTTTTTTTTTTTTTAAGATTGTTCATCAAATTCACTCCCATTATCCGTGAGCTTAGTTACCGAATGGATCTCCTTTTGTCTATTATGCCACCTATAGATTGATAAGTAATAATGGAGGCTGGATTCAGCCACCCAGAGAATCCCTTCTTCTCTTATAATCTGAAACAGAAGAAATCAGTTTTTATGAAGCTTTACAACCACCAACTGGTCTTTAGCTGCTTACTCAAGATAGCCATGATGTCACCACATTTGGAGAGCAGTACACCCAGCATGTATTTTCTACTTACACAGCACATCACGTTAGTACAGGAGCTACACCAGAGCACTATGATCACCAACTGAAGCAAAATTCATTTTGAAAGAACCAGCAAGTGGTTGGATACCCTTTATGGAGACTCTTAATGCTACACTTGCCCTTTGCTTTGCTCCACTAAATGTACAATTTAGATTTAATAAAGCATTATCATGACATGCCCATTAAATACTAAAGTAATTACAAGCTTGATCTTTCAGTCCTTCTGCAAACTAAACTCCCACTGACTTCAGTCTAGCAGCTAACAAACAGGGCTCCCCCTGCCTTGAGTTTCAGTGACAACACAACCCCAAAGAGAGAACAGCTAAAAATGTGAAAATAAAATTCTAGACTATTAAAAAGAAAAGAATCCACATCTCCTTTTTCCTTCAAGGACTAATTTATTTTCTCCTTGACATGATATAGAAAGTTACCAGCACAGAGATGGCATAATTCTTAAAAGGTGTCCATTAATAAAATGGATCAGAAATATTCAAGCATGTAAGCATCAGGCAGAAAGATAATTAACAGTTCACTTACTACACTCCTGCAAGTCAATTCTTTTTAAAAAAAAAAAATCCTGAAATATGCCTCTGGGCAGAATTTAATGAGAAAGAAGAAAAATATGCAACTAGTAAACAAAGAGGAATTAATGCTTGAGAAGGGAAAAATGGTAAAACTTCACCGTGCAGTAATGGGGGTGGGGAGAGTTGGCATCAAAAGAGTTAGTGTGGTTCTTCATCATTAGCCAACACAATCAGCTTGTCAGTCTTCCAAGCACTTGACATCATGTTTGTTGCTACAGGCTTCAAGAGTAATGCAGAACTGTAGGAGCATCATTTGTGTTTTCCCTTCTGGCCAGTATCAAATATTCTGACTCAAACTGGTGCATAGGAAATTACATAGTGTGCAAAGAAATTTGTCCATATAAGTGCAAAGAAGTTTGTCAATATAATAGGGCATCTCCAATTTCCCGGAAGGGCTGAGTCCACCTGTCATACAGTGGACTAAATCTGCAAAGTACAGTATCTGTACCCTAAAGCTTCATTCTAGACAAAGTACATTTAGCTCCTACCTACCATACCACTTTTCTGCTTTTCAGTAAAGGATTGTTAAAAGATTTTTCTTCCTTTCACATTGCAACTATGATTGAAATACAACTGAAGACAGAGAGAAAGCTTCTTTCTTACTGAAAGTTTCAAGAGAGAGAAAAACTTTTAGGATAGGTGTTGCAGAACTGGAAACCATTGCAAATTTATAGTGGACCTCAATGAGGACAGGAACAAGGCCCCAGAGCAGATATGAAATAATCCTTTGTCTCAGACAGTGACTATACTTTACTGGGAAAGGGAGGCAAGAAGCTTGCCAGGAATTAACCACGTATCTTGCAGCTGTCTGAAAAAGAAACAAAAGGGACTTGGAATGAACAAAGTCAAACTTTAATGAGGAATGGCCTTACCTTCACTCAGCACTAACAGCAGCTTTTATTGGTGTCTCGCCAATTCCCCAGAATCTTCCTGTGCATTAGAATTCATTATTAACTCTCACAATACCACAAAAAGATGTCTTAAGCCTTCATTATTAGCAGTAAATGTTTCTCTTCTTTATAGGAGAAGAACCACTCGCTCTCCAAAAACTTAAAATGGTACCCAATACAATGCAAAGCTAGTAGGAACACAAAATAGCCTGTAGCTCATAGCTGCACTGCTTATTGACTGACAGCCAGCTGTCAGGCAAACAAGAGCTACAAATTGCATCTGTCTCAGCCAGAAGAGATGATGCTCTGGTCTCATTACAGGTACTCGGAAGATGGAATACAAGGGCAACAGCTGGCATGAGACCTGCTTTATCTGCTACCGCTGCCAACAGCCTATTGGGACAAAGAGTTTCATCCCTAAGGACAATCAAAACTTTTGTGTACCCTGCTATGAAAAGCAGTTTGCCATGCAGTGCGTCCAGTGCAAGAAGGTAGTGCTCTTATTTTACTTACCTAAAACGTAAGGGATTGAAGTCCGTCCCATTTTACATCCAAGTAGGTAGAATATCTTATTTTCCTATGCGTGTTAAAAGATTCAGAATCAACTGATTTTAAGAGATGATATAATTTCAGTTCCCATCCTGCACCAGGCACAACATTTAGTACAATGAGAATTCTCTTACTCAGGGTTAAAGATCCCTTTGTATTGAAAGCATACAGAGAATACATTTTAAAAAACAAAACAAAAACAAAACAAAACAAAAACTCTGCAGTGAAATAACCTCATTCCAATATAACCCTTCATATATCATATACCCAAACATCTCAACTGGAAGGAAGATTAGCTAACACTGATCAGTTTTTAATATTCTAATGAAGTTGAAGACAGAGAGATAAGCTTTACACAGAGCACGTGCTGTTCCTGAAATAAACACTAGTAAACTCAATATGCTCAGGAGTACGACTTTCTAGGCTAAGGACCTTTTATTTGTGAATTTCCTAAATTCTATACACAGACACTGATAAGAATTTACCTTTACTACCTCCTATCCATCCATCAATTTTATGAAGCTTCTAGGAGTTTCGTATCTTAAAAACTCTGTCTAGTGTCCAATTTTAACCACATTTGCGGAACAGGCGCAAAAATACTTGGGAAAGAGGCAAAGACACAGACAAATACACATATCAGGAAGAACGATCACATACAACCTGATTCTCAGGGAATCTCCCTTTAGTGAAGAAAGGAAGGAAAATTAAAGTGACCAATTTTACAGCCTTCTTAGGAATACTCAAAGGCTCAAAAAAAGTTCAGTTTGTCTAACATCAGGGGAACTGGTTTTGTAGGCAATAACTTGCTATAAGAGAAAAACCCCAGACAAAGTCTGAAGAAGCAGAAAGCAAAGACTTCAGCTAAAATT
>VYZW01048829.1:239-12030 GCA_013401315.1 Balaeniceps rex | reverse complement strand
CCCACCAAGTTGCCATAAATTGCATATCCTTATCCTTGTCCTTGCATGGATAAATAATTGATTAAAAAGTAGAAAGAACATAGAAATGGATGATCACTTTTCAAAGTGGAGAAGTATTGGTGGTGTAAGAAGTTTGTATTTGAGTCAGTGCTATCAACATATAATCTTGAAGATTATCATGGTCAAAATAAACTTGAAAATGGAGTCAGTAGACAGGTGACAGTTTATTGACAGTCCTAAGAATGTCAAGATATTAATGACAAAGGCCAACTGCAAAGAATTGCAGAGAAATCTTATGACCTGAAGTCATTGAGTGAAAGATATAGCAGATGAAACTCTGCGTAGATAAATGTAAAGTGATGCACATAAGAGGAAAAAATAATCATATCTGTACATATAAAATGATGGCTTCTGAGCTGTCTGTTTCCAATTAGGAATCAGATTTTAGCATCCTGATGGATGGTGTGGTGAAAATATTAGCTCAATTCTCAGTACTATCCTGAAAAGCAAATAATATGCTAGGTAAATTATGGAAGAAACAGAGCAAATCAAACCCATCCAGAATACTGTGCCTATTCCTGGTTCTCTCTCCTCAGCATTGAAATAAGCTTCTGGGTATAACTGGAAAAGATACATAGGAGGGTGTTAAGGAGGTCCCAAAACTTCTGCACAATCAATCATCCAGAGAAAGATTCTTCAGGTTAGAAAAGAGGTGGCTGAGAGAGAATATAATGGAGAGGCAGAAACAGGGAACAGTTTGTTCACTTTTTTCTCCTCCAATACAAGAATTAAGGGATATCAAATGAAATCAGCAGGTGGTCAGTTCAGCACTGATAAAATGCAGTAGTTGATCACACAACATGCAGAATATTCTGAATGCTGGAAGTTTACATGAGTTCAGAAAAGCAATGGGACAAATCCACTGAGGACTTATAGATATCAAGACAATGCTTCTGGCTCCAGAAATCTTTGAACTGCGATTTAGTGGAGACAGAAAGGGTATTTTGGAAAATAACACTACACTTGTCCTGCCTATGTAGCTGTTCTTCTGTGACATACTCCACCATCTGACAGGCTGGGTTGGGCTACTGGACATGGTAGGTCTTTGATCTGATCTATGGTTATATCTGGATGTATATTAAAAAAAAAAAAAGGAAAAAAAGCAAAGTGCTCTGACTTCTACTTTGTCCCTTTCTCTTGCAAAAAGTCCCTATATACTGAAGAATAAGAAAGAAGCAAAATCTCTGGCTGATTTAAGGAGAACAGATTGTACAGTTTCTTATGCCAGTTCCTTTTTGGAGTGTTGCCGAATAGAGAACTATGTGAACAATGGAAAAGGCTGACTCCAATGATTTTTTCTCCTTTAAAAAATACACTTCTGAAAGCTCGTAAGCATTCCTGCTTTGCTGGCTATACTGGTGAATGCGATCTTTAATGGGGCATGGATTAGTGTTTCATAAATTTAAGTTTAAAATTAAAACCTGAAAAGGTAATTTCTCCTATCTAACCCTCAAGGGAATGGTGTTTTGTTCAGCATGCTGGAGCAGTCTTTTTGTGAAAGTATAGCTAATCTGAAATACAATAAGCTGTATCATTTCCCATTCTCTCTGCTAACCATTTTGTTAGGTTGTCCATCCTTTTACATTAGCATGCTAAGAAAAAAAAATGTTTAAATGTACAAGGGAGATCATTTACACACAATTGCTTCCCCCAGGAAAAGAAATTATTTCTATTCTTAGTGATGTTCACTTCTTCAAGCCTGTTTCTCCTTTGTATAAAAAGCCTTGTGTATGTGTTGGATTTGAACTTAACAGTGACTTCAGAGGTAACGGTCCACTTGACCATTGACCTTGTATATGAGCAAAGCATATTTGACCCTCACTGCCATGTGATCCTGTTGGGACCAAGGAGTAATTTCTTATTGCACATCATTATTAAGCAGGGCACTTTTTGTTAACATGGCAGAATGGTTGGTCTTCATCCTCAGCAAAGAAGGTCATTTGAGATAAAATTGGAAAATACTCATCAGAGAGAGGCATTGGCTGAACAGAAGATTTGCGGCAGTTGGAGAAGCTTGGTTTTCCATTAAATTTCAGTAGTACATATCAAGTTCTCTCTGCTGAGCTCATAGCTCTGTGCTGTTGGCATTTCTATGGGAGACAACTATATTCTCTATCTCCTCAGTTTATATTTTGTGATTTGGCTGGAGGAGTCACTGCAAATGAATTAATGAAGAGCTAAACATTTGTTTTCTCCAGCATTTCTAAGTTTGAAGAGCAAGAGAATAAAACCAAGAAAACCTGGGAATGATTATTATTTATTACTATTATTATTACCATTGCTTTCCAGACTGTGCAAACATTTGTCCTACCACAAGGACAGCCTGTCCCTGTCTTCTCTGAACTTCTCAGTGGGAATTGTGAATTTCCTTAGAATTAATCCCATGTTTAAGGGGGTTTCTTGTTTCTGTGAACAAGCAGGAATGCTTTCCAAGCTACCCAGCAATGAACAGTTTTATAGAAAGTGCTGTGGAGAGGCTTATTTCAGAAGATTTCACCTGTTTTTCTGGCTTCCTTTTGTGTTTTCCTTCACCTGTTTCTGACTTGTAGAATATATGGAGAAATAGCTTTTAAAATGCCTGTATGTACTTATACAGGCTTTGCTTTTTCACAGAAGTTTTAGCTATATTTTACCAAAGAATTAATAAAATGAAAGAAAGAGAGGGAATGAGAGAAAAGATTGTCAAGTTTTGTTGCTAAAGTTGACTGTACCTTAAGTTTGGGGAATTTGTTGCAATCCAAGTAGGCTGAAATGGATGCTTTTCTTTCTAGTTGTTTTTTTCATCACGTGCACATCGTTGATTCCAATGACTGCAAGGGTAATTATTTCTTTGTTTGCCAGGAACATTAAAATTGCTACAGTTTCTAAAGAAAATGCGCTCAGTCTTCTTGAAAGTAAGTACACAATAGGCTATTACAGCTGCCTTTTCTACTGGAATTATTTTAAGTAATAGTGGTACACAGTAATTAACCCTTTGTGCTTGAGGATGAGCATCATAATCTCAATCAATGGGCATTTAAAGAATAAAGGGGCAGGGGATGAGCAGTTTCAAGATTCATTTCTGAAAAACGTCTAGTTGAACTGCTGGGATCTTCAGTAATAGTCATCTTTCAATAGTGTATTGGATTTCTCAGGCCATTATCTCATGTATTACATCAATAAAATACTTGGTTTTACTCACTTTGAAAAATGTGTGGGTGAAGTTATAACTTGGAAGAGTGAGACACCACACCTGCTGCTGGAGACAACTCTGTTATAAGGGGCAGGTGCTGTGTAGACTTTCCTGACTTACAGCCTTGCCTGAAACCTGGCCAAATTGCAGGCTTCCATGTAACTGTGCTAACGTTGCCCCCTCTTAATTTGCTGCACAGAAAATTTCCCATTTCTGTTCCCCTGAGCAAAGGCAGACGCTTGTGCAAATACCTTTCAATTATTATTTTTTACCTGAAAAAAATGACCAAGATGTTTCAATCCAAAGCTGAAATTGGTTTTGAAAATTTCCAAGTGAGTGTATTAGCTTGCTTCAGCAGTCCTGAAATGGAAAGCATGCAAAACTGATGCTGAAATGCTCATCTTCAGGGTTTCAAGGAAGGCAGAGAATCCTGTGCTCTACACAGAAATACATCCAACATTGTTCAAGTTTTAAGCCCAAGTTAACTGAAGTCAATAGAGAGACTTCCATGATTGGTTTCATGGAGATGTATACGATATTTTCTCTGCTTCTGGTAAATAAGCAATTACCTGAAAGGCAACGCAGACTTCTGGAAAATTCACCCATCTTTAGTGCAGAAGTATGGGATTCTAATTTAAAAATAAAAAGGTATTTAAAAAGATGCTTTCCACTACATTTTAATCAAACTCCCAAACCCAGGTACTTTTCTGTGGATTTTTTTTAATCATTTATCATGCAAGAACCTGTAAGCAGACCTCCCTGTGATTACACCTGATCTGTTAGGAGCACAATGGATTTCTTCTTATGTGGTTAAGTCTGCTGGATGCAAATGTGGAGAGAACCTCTCATTTTTGCTATTTATTGTAAATCACTACTGGTCTTGGTAGTTGCATGTCCTTATTTACACTTCAATTTTCTAGAGCACGCTTTTACAGAGAAAGAGTGAGTAAAGAAATATAAAGCCTGGTGGCTTGGCTGAAGTTTCTTAATGAATTGTGTACACATGTGTTTAATATATTGACAAGACAGATTTTAATGTCTGGCAACTCTAGATTTTAGAACTATGTTTGCAGTGACAGAATTTCTATTTTGATAAAATGAGAGCAATAAGCTTAATAAATATGGGGACACAATGGACAGGAAATGCAGTTGCTTTTGACAAGCATTTATCTTTTTATGCTGATTGTATTTTCCTCTGTGCATCTCAGTGTTTCATAAAGCTCTCCAGTGAAATCTGGTGCTGCTTTGAATGGCAAAGGAGAGAATGGGAACTCTACATTCATGAGGGTTACATTTATGGGGCCTGTCAAAATTAAACTATTGAATTACTTGATAGAATTTAGTGCAATGAAAAAACTCTTTGAAAAGTCTTCTGTGTGATTAGGAGGCAGAAAAATGGTTAGAGTTCTATGCATTAAGTATTCCTGCCTCTACGAATCGAAGTAAGTGTTGGCAAAATGTTTACTTGGGATCTGAGATTCTTCTGCATTGGGATTTAAATAGCGAGAATCTTCCTGCTGATGCTGTTTTCTTAAAGAGTTGTAAGCCTGCTGGATAAACAAATTCCTTTTACAGATCAGATGCATCTTGCACTTGACTGCATCAGTGGTTCAGATAATGACTTTGATAGGGGATTTTATTGTGTTTTAATGTAGTTTGCAATTGAGGATTCTTTTTCCTTTATGGAGTCATTTATACTGTGTAGTTACAGTAAATAATAAAATGTTGATTACCTATCAGACAGGATCTTAGGTGATGCTGATTAGAGTGGGTTAGGAGAGCTTCTGTAAGAATGTGTTGGGTTTTAGGGACCTTTGAGTGGGTTCCTTGTGTTTGGTGTAGTTTGTGAGAAAGTGTGTGCTTCTGTCAGGGAAAAAGATCAGGCAGAACAGACCTCCTGTGGTCAGGGCTTTCACCTGGACAGTAAGAAATCCAAAAGGTTAAAAGCCTGTGGCAAGGACTGGAGAGACTTGAACCTGGATCCTAAATAATACTGCCTATTCTTATTAACTCTTCTAGAGTGCATATGCTTCTCAAATTATGACACTCTACAAAAGGTCTTGGTTTTACATGGAAAATTCAGTTTGCACAGAAGAGCTTCAAAAATTCTAAACCTTTCCTGTCAGATCTAACAATCAGCACTCTGAAAATTGACTTGAATTTTAAACAGTAATAATAACCTCCAGGCAAATCCTGAGAAGTGTTACTTTCAGTGTCAGCGTGTGCTGGCGGCTGAGCAGCTGGAAAGCAGCTTGGCAGAAAAAGCCCTGGGGGTCCTGGTGGGCCAAGTTGAATGTGAACCAGGAATGTGCCCTCGTGGCAAAGGTGGCTGATGGTATCCTGGGCTGCATTAGGAGGAGTGTTGTCAGCAGGTGGAGGGAGGTGATCCTTCCCCTCTGCTTGGCACTGGTGAGGCCACACCTGGAGTACTGTGTCCAGTTCTGGGCTCCCTGGTACATGGAGCTACTGGAGAGAGTACCAGCAAAGGGCAACGAAGATGGTGAAGGGACTGGAGCACCTCTCCTATGAGGAAAGGCTGAAAGAGCTGGGACTGTTCAGCCTGGAGAAGAGAAGGCTCGGGGGATCTCATAAATGTGTGCAAATACCTGAAGGCAGGCTGCAAACAAGATGGAGCCAGGCTGTTTGTGCCTGGAAAGATGAAGACCAGAGCCATGTAAACCAGAAAAGTGCTCAAGAAGCTGCAGGCCCTGCTTATCACTGTAACTGTTCCTGCTCCAGAGATTAGCACTTGGAAATCACTGTGGGGACCGTCAGCGTCCTCAGCAGTGGAGGCACATACATCACGGGGACAGAAAGAGAGCAGGCAAATGCTGAAGTACATGTGCAGGTCTTGTAGCTCTGTACCACATATATCTCTGCAAAGAAGAAAAAAAGGAAAACAACCCAGAATCTCACTGAGATAATTTATTACAGTAAGAATTTTGAGAAAGGAGATCAGAAGAAATGTTCCTGATAAAACAGGTCTTATAATCCTCTGCCTCCCTCTTTTTCACTTTCACGTAAAAAAGTATGAGAGAGGGTTGTGGGGAGGCTGTGGTTTATTATATTAAATAAATATTCTTCCCCCCTCAGAGATTTTGGTAGGCGGAAGACTTGTTGTTGCTGATGTGTGATAGTTTTGCAAGTGCTCTGGCACTGCACTTGAATCAAAGCCAGAATAAATTTGAAATTAAGATTTGAATTTGTTAATGCTATGGAAAGCCCCCCAAAGGCTCATATTTGACTGATAAAATATTCAAACAGGACCATTTCTTTGTTTGTAGCAGGTTTCTACCTGGGGTGCAGCAGATCAAAATATAATGTATTGGTGTAACATACAGGTAGGGTCGTTCATGTGCTTGATGAGCAAGAGCTATATCCCTCTTAGCTTTTGCTATGTAGCATAGTATGTGTTTTACCAGACAGTCAGTACTTCGCATATGTATTTACCTTAATTTCTACATTTTGGCTCACTTGCATTTTTTCATAATTTACTGATGATAAAAATGAACTCTTTCTGAATATTTTACTAGCCCTAAATTGCCCATCTCTTTGCCTACTTTCCTTTGCTATATTCCTCTTTTCCTTCCTCTTTAGATTCTTTTCTAGTTTAGCTATTAGATTTCTAATTTATCTTCTAATTTCTATTTCTAGTTCTCCTGTTAGATTCTCTCTAGTTTTCTCTGTCATGACTTTCACTCTTCTCATACTACCTTTTCACTTTAGACCCCTTCCTTTCTTTTCAAAGCAGCCTTAAAACCAATTCTATGTAATAGGGAGCATCTCAAAATACAGCACTACTCACTTGGTGCTCTCAAAGGTATGGTTGCTTTTCTCAAAGCCACAAGGCTACTCTAAGCAGCACTTGTAAATGTTGGTGTGTATTTCCACCACCACTTTTTTTTCCTCCTCGCAACTGTTATCAGAGGTTTGGATCTTACTGGCCATCAATGGTAGATGGGCAAAAGACAACTGTAGCAGTGCAGCTGAACATTGCCATTTCCAGAAAAGTTAATATCCTGAGAATTGCTGTCATATAGCCGTAACATAGCAACTAAAACAAGCTCATGAGACCTGAATATTCTGAACCAGCTCTGCAAGCACTATGTTGTGGGTCATATATGTTGTAAAGCCCTAGGACAAGGTAAAGGATTAAGCTACTGATTCATTCTGAAGCTAACACAACCACTACCACTCTGCCAATTTGGTTAATAAAGGACACTCGCTCTATGCTGCTTCTCCTTTATATATTTAGATTATCAAGGCTAAAACAACCATCAGCTAGATTCTTCAAAGCCTAATGACAGAGATTATTCAGATTCTCACACTGGCAAGTGTCAGTCCCAGACAGAGTGGTAGTGGCTGTGTTAGTTGTGTCTAAGCTGTTTGGTTATTTCAGTAGGAGTTTAGAGAATGTTACGTAGTGTTTGGATATGGTTTTGGGCCTTGTGATGGTATTTTGCTTGAGTTCTGTAGGCAGATTAAGGACAGGGTTTCTCAGCTTTTCTGAAATTCTCCTACAACACTGCGTAGTGTCCTTGAAGTTTTGTGAGATAGTCAAAGGGTTAGAGATGTTAAATATCCTGGGGACTGTGGTGTTTCATGCATATGGAGTAGATGTTGCTTTTCAGTTTGGCCTTTTTTTCTTCTTTTTACATTTCACAATCTCTAAACAACAAATTTAGATTATATTTTCTGTAAAAGTAGCTATGGTGGGCAAACGATAAAATGATGGCAAATTTGTAGAGAAAATTATGTGTACGTATCTCTGTCTACATATGTGTGTGTACACATCTCTGTCTACATACGTGTGTGTACATGTATATATTTTAAGACTGTCTGGCAATGGGTGTATAAATCTTTCCTGGAATGTCTTCTGATATTTGGAAAAATTAGGTGGCTTACAGAGATGTTGAAAAAGTAGTAGTTTGAATTCTGTAGTTATCTCCATGTTTGCTTTTTGAGACTGTATATCACTGGCAGTTTTCTCTTTCCTTCTTATTCATCATCTTTGCATTTGTCAGCAAAGTCCATTGTTCATTGCACTGTAGAGACGAGGGAGGTATAGCAAGTCTTCTTTTACCCCCCACAAGGCATTTGGGTATACAAAACACATCTATCCAGATAGCCTGACAAGTACAGTTTGTCTCCGCAGTATGAAGAGAGGTGCTAGGTCTTGCTGTTACAGAGCAGTGGTGGATACTGATGATACAGAGCTTTTATGCAAGTGAAGTTATGTTGGGAAGCCCATGGGAGGACAGCAAACCAGCCAGAGAGTACTTTGGCTATAAAAATAAAGCATCTGAAACTACCTGTGTTTTGAATTTTAATGGTAGCAAATTAGTGCAGAGTTCAGAAGAAACAATGATTTTCAGGGCCTATTGGGTATAACAATGACAGTTGCATTTTCATAGTGACATTGTGGCCATGGAGTAGTCCTTTTAATACTCTCTGACTCTGATTTAAAAGGAGGTAAGTGAGGGCTGAGAATACCCTGTCACTGCACTCTTCAGAACTGTTGAGAAGATGCTATTTGTACATATTCAAAAGCAGAACCATGGAGGAACTCACCTCCACCCCCCAAAAAAAACAGTGGTTAGCTTTGAATAGTTTTTCTTGCCAGTTTGAAAGAGGGAAAAATCAGAACACTATGCAAACAGTTATGATAAAAGACATGTAGCCAAGTCACAGTCTTTGTAGTTGACAGCAGCACTCTCTTAAGGAGCTACCTCAAATACATATCCCTGTGGTGGAAGCGTCTTCTGGATCATGATTTTTTTTTTTTCCTGTATCTGGTTTCTACAGCTTTGTGGTAATTTATCCTTACTCTGCTCTAATTTTGCCTTCTTTCCTTCTATAAGCTTTGATTCAGCATGAGGCACTCTGTTTTAATTACTTGTGTTTGTCTCTTTGTTCTAACTAATCTCTCCCCATTTTTGCTGGTTAATGAAGAAAAGGCACCAAACTTCACAGCCTGATGAATTTGGTTATACAAGAACAATCATACAGCCCTGTAAACCTTCCTAATATTTGTGTGTCTATCTTTCAGGGATATATTGCAGGATAAAAAGCTGTATAGAGCAATAGCACTAGACAAGCTTTGAATTAAAAAAAAAAAAATGCAGTGCTTTGATCCCCTGAATCAGCACTATCATGCAAGNAAAAGCCACTAATGGTTGCATTTCAAATATGGCTCCAGTTAATGTAAATGGAAACTGTTTATACATGCAAAAAACAGATTGCATGCCTAATTAGAGACTGAAGGCTGCAGTAAGTTACCAAAGAAAGTGAGAACATTCACCAGAAAGACACCCAGAAAAGACAGGCTAAACTTTGTGATTTGTTTAGGGCTGGATAAACCAACTTAAACAAGATTTTAAAACAAACACAAACCCCAANCACAATACCACCCCCCAACAAAACAAGGAAACAAACCACCCCCCCGCAATGCCTAAAATGGACAGAAATTGACCCTGAATTGCTTCTGAACTTTGCAAAAGTTCAGTTTCTCATTCATCATTTATTTAGCTGTCTGCCCAGAATGGCATGGAAGTGATGAAACAGACTAACCCACTTGAGAGAAGGAAATAGTTGTACTTGCGTTTGAGAGCTGGAAAGCAAAGGGCTTTTCTGACAAATGAAAGGTATTGAAAGACCAGATAGGTGCCCCAATAATGTCATCTTAATGCTGCTGCTCATCAGAGACCTATTTTGTTACTGTGATTGACATCTTTTGCTAGGAGGGTCATTACATTTAGATAATTTTCTTTCTATGTGTGGCTTTTTACTCTATGAAGCAGCCACATAACCATCTTAGGGAGAAAGGATAGGCAGCTAGAAATGAGTCTCTTTCAATGAACTGATCTGTGCCTGAGGTATGCAAGTAACTCACAGCGTAGCACAGGTAGATGCATTCAGTTTGTAGACAGTGTGAAACTACTCACGGGCTGGCAGGAAGACTAACTTTCATTTCACCTCTCTACGAATTAATCTCTGTATGAAGATTCCCCAGCTTCCACACACAGTTTTTTAGGGATCTGGAACTTCCTACGCAAAGTGCTTTAATTGTATTTTATTAAATAATAAGTTATCACCTTGAAACCAACAAATGCAGAAAAAAGCAGCCCAAATTTATGTTTTGAGTTGACAAGGTAGCTGATTATTTAATCTCCCAAGAGTCCATGTGCTATTACAGAACTTGTGTTTTGCTGTTCTTCTTTCAATTACAGAAATAATTGTCTCTCTTGGGCACAGATTTTGAATCTTTTCCAAAGGTTTTAAATGACTTTTGAACACTCTGACAGAAATTATTGAACATTTTAAAGGCTCTTTCCAAAGCCAAGTGGATCTTTTAGGAGCCTGTGATAATTTTTATGGTCATGCTATATTGCCTCTTAATTGAAAAAGACTCTGGAAATGGAAGATGTAGGTAGCAAAGGAGACATAATTTGTCTTATTTCCCTTGATTCTAGAATGGTTTTTATACTTTGGTAGTTGGCTAATTGAAAAATGGTGGAACTGTGGGGAAGAGGAAGATCAGGACAAAACCAACTGCAGCAGCGTTGAATGTCAGTGAATATAATACTGTTCTTTCCTTATTTGCTAGGTGTTCTTGCTTTCTATATTTATATTGACAGGTAAGCTGGAACTTTGCACTTATAAAATGTATTTTGATACATGTAGGTTCCTACTCTTTTTGCGGGGACTTGGAGGCTTTTTTGGCACCATCTCTGTGCAGAGGTTTTGCAACAAGAAAGAGTTCATACGTTTAAGTCCTGATCATTATGAAACACCATGGAAATATGACATAAAGTACTAATGTAAGGTGGAGCCTCTGCCCTGTTCCAGGGGAAGTCAGGATTGTATCAAGCAAAGTAGGCCTTTTCTCTTGAGGTTTGATGATGTGTGCTTTCTTTGGTATCTCAAACTAATGGGCTTGTTGGCACTCAGCCTCAGTCTCAGCTAGTTGATCTATCTCAATGGCACCAAACAGTGTGGGCTTCAGGTGTCACCACACTCTTGTGACTTTGCTACTGCCTTTCTTCCAGAGGTCCCAGTTCCTGTAGGCAGGTTGGCTAGGATGGGACTTGCACTTGTACCTTCTCTGGTCCACTTCACAGCCTGGGCGCTGAATGGAAAGCCTCCCTTCTTGGCGGTTTCAGGTAACATGTTGGATTTCAAGTGGAGCATCTGATGTTTCCCACACAGGAGCATCTCTGGGGTCACACTACAATCCCAGCACACGGTGTGAGGGCAGGTACAGTTAGCGAGAAGAGGGACTGGCTTAAACCACTGCAATAACATTTGCCAGAGCTCATTTCCCAGAGAATTTAAAACAGTAGATGAACAATTACTGGAAAAAATAGTTCCTTTTAAGTAATGGAGAAATCTAACACTTTCTAGCAGAGTGGTGCTATAGAGAAGCTCTCAATCTCTCTGTGACTACAGGCCCTTCAGCCTGATGGGACTGGTGATTAGAAAATGCCATCACCACTAGCCCAGGTGGCATTTTTGTACCTCCAGAGCTATCTGCAGAAGGGAGTGGAATTTCTTTTGTCT
>VYZW01048827.1:5313-23321 GCA_013401315.1 Balaeniceps rex | reverse complement strand
TCATGTTAAATGCAAAACATAGCCATGTACGGGCTGCTGTATTGAAAATTAACTTCATCCCAACCATACCCAGTACATCCATGAAAATCTGTGCTGTGGCTATTGTTTAACACTGAGCACTATAGAGTAGCATTTGCTTACTAGTTCTTTTCATTCCTTACTTTGTAATTAGATTTTTCTTCATCCAGAGTGAAATGAATGGGTAATATTTTAAAAAGATAAACTTTTGATAACATACTTNCTTGAAAAGAGGAGAAAAATTTGCATATAAGCCCTGACCTAAGAGACTGAAGAATAAGCAACCAAGAATTAGATGGTAAAATAAATAAATAAATAAATGCCTCTCTCCCAAGTTAAATGATTTTTTAATTTGGTTTATTGAATAGGACTGTCATTATTTGTGCAATGAGAGAGAAGAAATTCTGATTTCTTTCTGTCCTGCTTACAAGAAGAAATAAACAATTGTTATGACTCAATACTTTTATGATTATCACCAAATTTCACTTGCCAGTCAAGATGCTTATGCTGGTAGTCCATATCTGCTACTGTGTCAATCTAAGTCACTTTTCTTCCTCTTAAGCTGCTATACTTCAGCATCTAAAAGAGCACATAACTAAGAGCTTGTAACATTATTGGGACTTCCCTTATTTTCTTGCAAGAATTTCTCATTATGTTTTTGTGCCAAATTTCCTTCTTCTGTGTCAGTTCTCCTGGGTTTGTTATTATCTCTTTTATATTATCTACTGGAACTAAGACAGGATCTGCAGTCTAGGTGGAACAGGAGCAGCTGTTTCATCCTGTGTCCTGTCCAGCCTCAGAATAAAATATGCTGAATCATATCCAATCTCAAAGAATTCTTACTGGGCCTTTTCACAGTCCAACTGGATGATTAACTGTGCTTTATCAGTATATGACCGCTGTAGCCAAATTCTTTTCATATGCCATATCTGCAGGTCATGTCTTTACAGCTAATAATTTCATCTATCTTCAGTACCTCCAGGAAAATTCCTTTTCAGGACAGACAGCTGCAATGGATAGATACTGATTTCTCTGTGTGGGGAAAAAATTACTATATTTCATCTCCTCTAGGTGTACAGAGGAAGCTCACAAATTTCTGATAGCCAACAGGAAAACGTGTTTTGGAAAAAACATCCTTTCACTCTGAAAAATGGTGGGGCTTGCTATTTCAAGCACTTTGTTTGCATTAAATTTTGGGACCTTCTTAGTTTCACTTCATTGCAGAGGATTTCCTTTTTCTTTCTTTCCTTCCCTTTTCCAGTACCAGGAATAAGAGGCATTGCAGCGAGTGGAATGGTGAAAAACACCACCAGGTCTTAATAGGCACGGTGTCTGCATGTTTTACAAACTACACAAAGGCTGTACTCATAGGTTTAGAAAGTAGTTATGAACTCTAAAATTGAATTGTTGCACTTTTAGAAGGAAGAAGTCCTTTGTGTAGTGCTCTTTCCAGTGAAATAATTGTTTCTGCGCTAAAGTATCTCAAAAATAGTTCACATAAGTCAAGAGCTATAGTTGTATCAATTTTCCAGTCTCTCATTAAAATCAGATGACTGTCTTTTGCACACTTTACTTTAAAAAGCTGGATGAATCCCACAATATTCTTTTCCCCATTAAGATGGCTTCTGACACTGCCTTGGGATTGTACTTTGAATCTCACACATTTAAAAGAACAGTGGTTTAAGGTAATGGGGGAAAGAATGGTTATTTTATTTACTCATTAAAATGGCATTTTTAGAGGCAGGTGCATAAAATTGCTTGTCCACTAGTTACAGAATATTTTTAGTGATAAAGCAGTTTTACACTAAGCTTCTACCTAGGCCACTAATGGAATGGTCTTTAAATTGAATTACTTGGGTTTTGGAGTTTTGTTTTTTTTTTCATAAAACCCTAAGACAGGAAGGTGAAGTTAAATTCTGTAACTTAGATGTTCACACAGCGTTTTCTTTCTATATAGAGATAAGTAAAATATTCAGGAAGTTATCAAACCTTTTCATCTGTTATGTAGAAAAGAACAGAGATACAAGCTTGTCTCTCCTTGAATTTTGTCAAGATTGATTAAAGTCTTTATTCAGGAAGCTTAAATACTGGCAACTGTGTTTTTCCCCTGGTGGATTAGGTCCCACCTCAATATGGCCACAGAACTGTTAATAGTATTTCTTGGATGTATTTTAATAATATTGTATAAATATCTACAGTGAATAGTGAGAATGCCATTGACTGTACTGTCTGACCTACTATCAAGATCTGATGCTCACTGTGGTGTAGCTGAACTTTGATATATTTTAATTAAGTCTCCTCTGACCATTCCTCTTTGTGGTGGTTTAGCTTGTTAGTCTGCTTCATGAATGGGAATGTGCAGAGCTGAGTCAAAAGAAAAAATGAGGTCACTTATTTAGAACCAGAGTTCTTGAAGATAGGAATATATTCACGTTTTCTATACACTTCTCTTTCTTTACTTGTGAGGAAAAAATGAGGCACTGGAACCTCACCTTATTTATAGCTTTTGTTCCTAAAATATCTGGGAATAATAACCTGAAAGGTAGGTGTGAATATTTCAATGAACCTTGCTGGAGCTTCTAGTGTGCATGAATAAGAAAATCCAGCTCAGAGAATTCTGGTTACAAGTTACACTCTCTTGTCTAAAAGACAAGGAAAATATAATTAGATGTAATTTTCTGTTATCAAGTCAAATATATATGGGGATTTATACCTGATTATTTCAAAAAAATCTTTTTGAAATTAAAAGTGTCCAAAGTATTTTAGATTTAGTATATTTGCCTGTTAAACATCACTGCCTTGTCTCGATAAGTAAAGTGAAGGGAAATTGCTTACTGCTTCTGTTTTCCTGTGAATAAATTCTCTTCTTTAATCTTCATTTGATGTACCATCTTGATAAAGCAATGCACTATATTAATTGCAAAGTTATATTTTTTTTATTTGAAGGTTGTAATTAAGTTTCCATTTTTGTCACCATGAAGACACAGGTTTAATCACCCTGAGCTTCTTGTACTGTCCCTGCAGAAAATGTCCCACAGACATAATCTCATTGGGAAATAGATCCCAAAAGTTTTACCAGCGTTACTAGAGAAGGTGAACCAGTGCTTGTGATTCTTAATATAGACCAATACACAGTGTGAAATGCTGCAGATACTTTTATAGATAGTTGTCTGGGCCTCCTAGTATATGTGCAGCATATGTCAAACAGCCTGTCTGTGTCTGCTAGGATAGTTACCGTCTCTTGAAATAACATATGCCAAGCCATCAAACTTTCTCTTCCATTGGCATACACAGCAGAGGTTTAGTCAATATATTGGTTTCAGCTAGGGAGTATGAATTTTCGAAGTTCTGAGCTATATCAACAGACTTTCATAGTCCAGATGGGGCTGTAGACAAGTCCCTGCTACTTTTTCAGCCTGTAAATTTGTTCAGCAGGTTGAACTGACATGTTGGAAATGAAGCAGCCCATGTGGCTTCTTCAGCAGTAGGCTTTCATCAGTTTGGATGCACCATTTTAACACCACTGAAAATTCATAGATGGTACGTCATGGAAAAAAGGTGGCCTCTGTTTTGATTCTTGTTGTTTATACGTGTTTGAGAAACAGCAGTTTCCAATGGTGATGTATTTTAATTTGCCATATGTGTGAAAAGTTTAATTAGCATATTCATCACCCAGCCCAGAAGTAGCATTACGATTCCTTTCACAGGCATTTCATAAATTGTGCAATTCCAGTAGAGTCAGCTCTGTCTCCCAGAGACAGTGCTGCATCCTCCCACAGGAAGCAAAGTGAGCGTGGCAGAGGAGTCAATGATCTTGAATCAGGACTTTTAAAAAGCTATGGATTTGGTATTCTCTAAAAAGTGATGGACATGAGCATGGACAACTCCTATTAGCTTTAGTAAGTAGCCTGGCCTATGTGATCAAGAGCAGACGTCAAGCCCTGCTCTGGGAGTATGCTATTCTGGAACCTGTACAGGCTAGATTATAACTGAAGTCTCTTTGTTGTGAGCGAACCATTGGAGGCCATGTTATGGTCATTACCTTTTTGTTCTCTGTGGGGACTGAATGATGGAACAGTATCCTGAAACTACTCTCTTGCCTGTCAACCCATATTAATAGGGTGTCACCTAGCAAAAGGATTTGAAATTGCTGGAAACTTGCTCACTGGACAGAATTCGTTAAGGGGCTATCCCATCAGGCAGAGAGCTGGGCAAAGAGCTCCTTCAAAGTTACTGCAGTGATTTAATGTCAGGTGTGCACTTATTTAAAATAGTTTTGTGATGTTTTTGGATGATGATGGAATAAATGTGCGACAATCAAAAAGTAGTTGCTGCTAGAGCAAATAAGATATTTGTTAATTTCAGCAGTGTCCAAATGAATGACAAGATATTGAGAACCTCTTTTTCCCCTGGACTCTTATTTCTATTCTTATTTCCACATAAATCTCAAATGAAGCATCATGCTATACTGGATAGACTTGCACAATGCATTTCAGTTTAGGTCAAGGCCATTCATTTTGAAAGATCAGACTAGACAAGAGTAGTTCATGTAACTCCAGAAAACTGTAGAGCAGAAGGAATTGGTGATTTAACAGTTAAATACATTATGTTTCTGTTAGCTGGCTATGGAAAATTATACCTGTATTCTATTCATAAAGAACAAATACCTTTTGAATCGATAAAGAATACCTTTTCAAATGTTTATATAATATGTAGAATGGGATTTCTTAGTTTTTATGTGTGTTGTGTATACTAGTATTAGCATAAAATAAGGATAACAAAAAGGATCGTTAAATGTTTTCTTCTTTTCTGCAGAATGTGGAGTCGTGTGGTACCATCAGTCATTCATTTTGCTTTTTTTATTTTTCTCTTAATTTTAAAAGGGAAATTAGCGTATTTATATGGTAAATCATTATTCAAATTTCAATGTAGATGGTAGACTACAAATAAATACTGAGCAGCCAAATTTTGTTACAGCTACAGGACTTGAGTAGTAACTGCTGTTATGGATAGTCCTTTTAATTATTCTGGAGTGCCTTCCCTAGCCAGGTTCTTCTGGGTTTGAATTTTCAATTCCTGGTGGTAGAACTTGCTATTGTTAATGACTGTTATAACAAACATAGTCAGATCAAATACATGATCTGTACAAATACAAAGAAAGCTTAAGAGAGCTTCCTGAGAGAGCCTCTGCTTTTCCTCATGTCTAGGAAATGTTAAGGGGAAGTGGTGAAGATGACCTGGGAGGGACCAGTGAGCGCTTGGGCTTGCTCCATCCTTGTTACAGCTGCCGGGGCCCTGCAGGGCCAGTGGCTCCCTGTGGGCTGGGGCCATTGGAGGGCTCCCCTTGAGGGGCCTTCACAGCAGGGCCTGGCAGCCTGGGCCCAACCCACTGCCCAGCCAGGAGCAGGGCAGCTTGGAGGCACCAGGGCAGCCCCAGCCCCTGGCATCAGGCACCTCCCTGGGGATGGGCCAAGGCTGGGCTGGGACGTGGGCCTGTGGGTAGACCCGGCTCAGCAGGACCCATGGCTGGGCAGGGCTGAGCTGTGGGGAGCTGGAGACCAGCCCTGCTGCAGCATCACTGGGGCAGGGGCTGACAGCCCCGGGGGGCTGACGTGGGGTCCTGGGCCCTGGGCAGGGTGAGGGGAGCCCCAAGTATCTGGGCAGCAGCAGTCAGGGCTGGTGGTGCCCTCAGGGCCTGGGAATGTGCTAGGTGCCCTCCTAGAACACACCTTCCATGCTGGCTACAGCCTGAAAGAAACCAATTTGTGTGCTCCCAGAGCAGTCCACAGTGGAAACCAAAGCCAAGTGCATGGGGGAGATTGAGAGAGTCACTTCAAAGGCACATCCATGCTGCAGGTTAAACCAGCAGTGTAGATGTGCTGATGGTGATCTTGATGTTCTTGGACTCTGCAGGTAGTTGTGACGTGTTTTGCTTGCTACAGAATTTTTTATGATACCTGGTGTTGTTATAAAATAACATAAGTATTTGAGATGAGTAGAATAACACAACACAAAATATTGGCAAAATACTGCAAATGGCTTAGATTAAAAAAAAAAAAACAAACCTAAACAAATATTAAAATGCCTATTTTTCATCAAGATAGGCAGAAAATTACCTTCTTCATTAACACTCCTTGATGATTATTTTTTCTTTATATGGTGAATAGGGAAGTAGAAAGCTAACGTAGTATTGAAACAGAAAGAAAATAGGACTTTAATGAGGGTTTGATCAACAGGTTAATAAACTCCCCCCCCAAATCCCAATTTTGCTGTGCATTGCTTTTCAGTGCTCATTCTCTATGAATCCTTACAGTTATATCTCATTAATATTGAAATGCATAATAAAAAGCAATTAAATGCAAACGTTTCAAATATTATTGCAAGAAATCAGACAAGCTTTAATTCACTTCATTTGCTATTGATAAACAATATTTGAAAAGAAAAATGGGAGATGATAGTGAATTTATCAACGCTTTTTATTTTGACTGATTGTCCATAAAGTTTTGCAAGTAAAATTTCAGGCAGCAGTGTAGACCTGTTTTCTATGTTCATCTGAAACAGAGGAGCAAAATGGCCCCTTTCTGAGACTTAAAATGACATAGATTTCAACAAATTTATTGCAGAGCAAAGAATAGCAGATTTCCGCCAATGAAATGATGTGTCGGATCAGATAGTGACAAGCCTGGCACACAATCTTGTCTGCTGTCACACTAATGATAACTGAGATTGTGGACAGAAAATCAAGCTGAAGAGTCAGTGGATAGTCTGCAATATTGGTTAGGACAAGGTAATCAAGCTATAAAATAGGTGGGAGAAGAGTGGAGAGAGGAAAACAAAACCAAACCAACCAGTTAATTTTAATATCTCAGATAACTCTGGGGTTTGGTGGGGTTTTTTCGGTTTTGTTTTTTTTTTTTTTTTTGCTTATATTACTTGACAAATGAAAACAATATGAAACTTGGATCTCCAGGTGTAGTTTATCTTTTCTTTTACACTTTTCAGTGATTTTTATTTGCTTTTAGTTATCTACATATAGTGCTTCACCTGTTATTTATTTGGTCAGTGCCTGATGAAGTGAAGCTGCTGTATGTTGAGAAGGGTTTCTTGGAGTTACCTTATGTTAGCACATGAATTACACCTTTCCAGATTAAAAAAGAAAATTGCTAGAGAATATGCTGTTGCTTATTCAGTAGGGTGTCATTGCTAATGGTAGGTGCCTCCCTGTACTTTTAGGAACTGACACTGCTACTGTGCTTTTGTTTTTAATTCATTAGTATAAATGTTTTACTACATAAGTCCTCATTTACTACTAGTAACAGTAGTTCTCTATTAATATTTTTAATCTTCCTAAATTCAGTATCATTGTTACATCTCATGATATGGTTTTAATGCCATGTACTGTATGAACAGAATGTTAACCATTGCACTTTTAATCTGCTGGTAATGTAAAACAGACAAAAGGACGGAGCTGCTTAAATGAGATTTCTCATGCCTGTCTTTCCTAGTATGAATTTGTGTTAGCTTTGTAATCATTTTATTGAAACCTTCAGGATGAAGGACCTATCAGTGTTTATTTTGCTAGCATTACTCTTTTCCATCCCTCTTTGCTTTTGTTTTCTCTGGTGAGCCTCTTTGTTCTTAGCTGCTACTCTCCATAAGCTTTCCCAGAAACCAATCCTAAGCAGAAACTAATCTACTAGTGTTTTACAGCTTCCCATGGAGCTTTAGAACTTTGCAGTTTTATTGCTTATGCTACGGTTAATCTACACTGCATGTGTTTTTATTTTTCAGGAAACTGAAGCAGCAGTGCAGGCTAAACAGCCGAATGTGGAAGAGGTTTTGTCTAAAGGGTGTCATTTATATAGGGAAAAACCAGCCACTCATCCAGTAAAGGTAATGAAGCAACCTTTAGCAATATCCATTACTGTGTAATGGGTTATGCTTCCCCTGTTGTACACTTGTCCTTGATGTGCTCTGTTTAAAATCAATGAAAGAACTTGGCAAATGGTATTTGTTCTGTTCTGTGATGGCATAGCCAGGAAAAATGTAATGTTCGCAGCTAGAAAATTTTTGCATATTGTGATGGGAATATTGTTTTTGACATTAAGGTTTTCCTACCTCTTCAAGAGTAATCCGCATTGAAAGCAAGTGTAATTTTTGGTGCTTAATTAATGGCATCATATAACATGTTTTTAAACTCCCTTATTTTGAATTTCACTTTCAGAAATTTTGTCAATTAAAAAAAATGAACGTGTTTTCTAGAAACGGTAAGAGTCAAGTCATAAAGAGGGCCCTTTGCTTTAAATTTTTTCCGTTGTGAAGGAAAGAAGACATGGCAGTACAGAACTTTCCCACTCAGTTTCCCTGCCAAAATTCATGTAGAATGACTGACTTGATTCTGTTTTGGAGCAGGGGATACATTGTTAAGAAGGCTAATGCATCCCAACACTTCTCTTTTAGAAAAATGTACTATAGAATCTTTTTCCCCAGCATAGAAATCAGTTTGAAGAGGATATTTTACACTCAGTTTCCTATAGACTATGTAGACCTTCATTGAGACTAGAGTATCATTTTCTATCCTGTAGAATCTTGAAGCAGAAAATAATCAGCAAGCAGCCTCCCATGTGTGGTTCAGCTGCTTTTGGAGTGGGAGACCAAACTAGGAAGGTCACTACCATATCAACCAGAGCTTGATCTGGTTTCTGGTTTTATAACTGCTAATAAAGTATCTGTGAACATGATGATTAAGAGTTCCCAGAAACTGTAATAGTGGCTTATTGATTACACTAACTATCTATTGCAATTGCTTCTGACTGGGCAGAGATAGTAAACTTTGTCTTTGTATTCAGAGCTTTTCCAAACCTACAGCACTCAATAACCTCATTTTACAGAAAAAGCTTTCCTCGCAAAGCTAGGATGTCTGTAGGTGACCTCTACAGTGAATTTCTTGTTTTTCCATCTCTAGTCACTGTAGTTGGAGTATTATTTTCCTACTTTTACAAAATTTCCTCTAAATTCCTTATAAATCCTACCAGTAGATCTACATTCACAGGAACACATAAATGCACTTATCTCCACTTTAGAAATTAATACATATTTAAGAATGATTTGGTTTCTTTTAAGGATTTCTGTTCAGGAAAGAAGTGGGGTTATTTTCCCCTTCGGTATCTGTGGGTTTTTTTAATGATCAGTTCTCCTAAACAGTGATGAAACACTAGAAGAGGTAAACTCAAGGTGACCTAAAAGTAGTGTGATAATGAAAGTGGGCAGAAACAAAGCTTTTGACTCTGTGTTGGGCATTTTCCTTGGCTAATACAGCACTATTATTTAGAACCGAAACGTGTCATCTGCACACTGAATGGATGATGGAACAAAAATCACTCTGCAATAACTGCATTTACTCATTTCATATGACTTCAGCTGCAGTCTTAGGGGATCTTACTCCACATTTTAACAAACAAAGCACTTGAAACAACAAAAAAGTAGAGGTTTTGGCTTTCTGGATTTCTGTAATTGCATATAAAGAATTGCAGAATGAATGTTGGCATTTTCAAGAGGAACTAGTACTTGTTTTACGTACCACTGACAGAAGTATGAATGGTGTGAAATGATTCTGTTTAGGCCAAACTTCTGACATAGAAGTGTACTCTGTGTCTACTTCCTTTAAGTGTTCACATCAAAGACACTGAAAACTGCCAATTTCTACCAGATTTATTGGAACAAGATAACTCTTTAAATAAAGATTATGATGTTCCTTGAGTTGTAGATTTGACAATGATATTATAAAATGTGTCTGTGAGGACACGTGTGTCTATTTCATTTCTAGTCCCTCTTTAATTGCATTTTACTTTTTTCATTACATTCTGTAGTTCAGTTAATTGAATGACCTGTGAAGTTAATTTCTAGTTCACTGTCTGTCTTGTACAATAAGTCGTAAAACAGTGAACATATACTGTCAGGACTGTTGAATTGCTTTCTTGCTGATGTAGGTTTCCTTATGGTTCCACCCATTCATACTAAGTTGGCCTTCTGTCATCGTTCTTCATGAGTAACTTCCAGCACTGTCTGCTATTTATATGTTTCAGTGTAGACTTTTTAGCAAACGTCAAAATAATTTTCTGCACAAAAGGTATTTTATGGAAGTAGAGAAAAATTGTACTCAGATTAAGGTGTTTCTGAAAAGATATTAGCAAGGTTGCAAAGTTAAGCACTCAGAATTTTAGAAAATTCTTTAATTAAAGCTGCTGTGGTAGCCTTGGTTTAGGCTGAACCCTGCCTACTTCAGTACAGGGTATGGATAGCACTCACAGTGCGAGAAGCAATTCAATACTTAGATTCGTACTCCCTGTTTAGTTTGTGGCACAGAAAAAAAGATGAAATTACATGGCCTCTTTAAAAGCATTAATTACTTGCATAGCATTGCTTGACAACTTTGTAGATTATTTAGTTCTCTGAGGTACCTTTCTCTCATCTTTTTTTTTCTCTCCGATTTCCTTAATTCACCATGAATCTTCCCATTCTTTTCAATAAATGAAGTAGAGGTCCTATAGACCCGTTCACACTGCAAGCCTCTCCTGTGCTGGAAAACAGTATGTGTCAGAGAATTAATGATATTTGTGCAATTATGTGCATTGTATCTGAATTAATGTTCATAGTTGACATTATTCTGGCATTCCCTAATGTTTAGCTGTTTATCTTTGCAACCTTTATAATATACTCTCACTATAGTGTTTTGAATGTAAATTAAATCCCAAGGATTTATATTGACACATACTTAATCTTATCTCATAGTTATGTCACTGAAGTAAGTATATTTTCATACCTTCACTGAGCATACTAAAAGTGCTGAGATTGGAATTTTGCAATGCAGGACTGTAAAAATATTTTTGTTGGCAAATGAAATCCTAGTATATGCTGATTCAAGAGACAAGAATGGGATGAGACGTGTGATCCTTTAAGCACTAGCACTTTAATAATCAGACATATTCACTTTTATAAAATGGATTTCAGGCTTTTGAAATGCATTTCTGTAAAGCTTTTGCAGGTGGGGGAGGCAGAGGTTACTGCTGCTGACAGTGGCAATAGAAAGAACATAAGGCCCAGTCTCATGATTAACAGCACTTAAACAGAATAGTTTATTCAGGAAAGGATTTCTGTGGCAGTAGAAGAGCTGTATTTCCCTTGCCACAGCACTGAATTTGTCCTTTCCCACGTTGGGTGGGAGAGTAAGTAGTGAGGAACTCATTTTCATTGTCTTCAGTCTTGCATTTAAAAGACTACATAATTTCTCTCTCTAAATACTCCTATCTAGTTTTAGTGCTGTCAGTGAGATTAGTTCATGTATGAATGTTAACCTCACTTAAATTGCACCGGTGCTGACATTTAAAGGAAATCAATAAATCAATAAAAGTGTTCCTCAATGCAACATATTTTGGTGTTCATACTTGTCACCAAAGCTCTAGAGTTGCAATTACAGCAAAATTGTTGTGCTCAAAGAAGTTAACATTTTAATGCACACATGTTAATTTATGGCAGATGCAAGACTGGATCAAACTACAATTCTGATAGAAGAGTTTAGAGCTAGCTACTCTCTTATTAGTGGCATAGATGTTGCCTCAGACAACCCTCTCTAATGTCTGTGGTGGGCATGTTTTATATTTTGTCATTGCTGGAAAGAAATCCCTGGCTCACATCCACATGAATGATTAAGCAGCTACTCATAGTGAGGACCAATATTATATTATTTATAACATCCATATCTCCTTCCTGAGTTACTATGAGTATAGTGTAAAATGAAGCCAGACTTTGAGAGTGTAATTTCTCCAGCTTTTGTTTTTAAGGGCGTTCTGCACTCTCTGCTACAATTGAATTAATAGGTACTGGAGCAGTCCTTTGCATTTTAAGCTCTGGAAGTACGTTCTTGGGCTACAACAGCAGAAAAAAAGGGAACTTTAAAATCTGCCATAAAATGTGTCCGAAATGTGTGTTTCCATATGTCCAATCCACACAGAAATAAAACATATGCATGATTTCGAATTGTCATATGACAAGTTGCATTTATCATGCAAACCTGATTGCTTTTTCTGCCTAGCCCTCGTGGTCTATTATCACAGGAGAATGTTGGATATTCCTGACATTTTATTTTTAATGCAGTTTTTAAACTGTTCTTAAAAATAAAAAGTTGGTTTATTCCTTAATGCAGAACTGTATCCTTTCTTTCCTGCCCCATCAAAAAGCATTTACACAAAAATCTATCCAGAGTTTATACCAGGTAATGTTCTGGTCTCCATTGGTGACCATTTGCAGGTTTAGAGTATTTATGGCAAAGCTTAAGGCAAGTTCTAGAAACACTCCCCTGACATATCAGAATATAAAATTGTGCTACCGCAGTGTCTGTGCATGTGTGTACATACTTCAACTTACTGAATATTGTTCCCTATCCCTCTCCTATTGACCCCTGTCATCTTAGACTCTAGGTAATTAAAGTACCTTTCTTAATAGTCATCCTGTTTCCATCACGGCTGGATTGTGATTCAGACTATATATCTAATGGTGAATTGGACACAAGAATACTAAAAGCATTCCTGAGTGGCATTGGTACTCTGTGCTGCTTTTTGTAGCAGACAATCAGGGACAGCTTAAAAAAGAAATGCAGTCTTCATTTTAAGAGTTTAGAGATGCCGGTATAGAATTAGCAATGCTTCATCCTTCTTTACAGTCCTTAGAGCAAGGAAGAAAGAGGGGTAGAAACAACATTTTTAAGTCTAAATACTTTGCAGGGTTATCTGAGGACCGATGTAATTCACACTCCAGACTTTCACTTAGGTTTTGTTTCAAAGTGACAGTTTAGCCATTACTGGTCAGGACTGTGCGCCCACACGCTGAAGTTTATGACTCCCTGAAGACTGCTAAGACTTTCTTTTTACCTTTTTTTTAATAGGTGGAAGAATGTGTTCTGCATTTGATATTACAAATTGCAGAGGTTTTACTGACAAGGATTTTTTAATTAAATAATTCACCTTTCTATTTTAATTTAAAAAATTAGCATCTCAGGTTTGTGGTGATTAAAAAAAACTCACCTCTCTATAGTATGTTAAAGAAGAAGTCATCCTGTGTTCCCTAAAAAGGTGTAAAGGCCTGTCGACTAGGGAGCAGGGCAAGCCAGTGCTCCCTGGGAGCAGAGAGTGGCAGGGGCATTTCATGGGGCTGCAGGGCAGGGTCTCACCAGCTGGGGCCCCTCCTGCTGCCCCCAGCCAAGAAGCAGGGCAGGCTGGGGGGCTGCCCCTGGGTGGGGATCAGGATCAGGCCCGGTGAGGGGAACTGGAGTCAAACACAGCCCCAGGTGGCTGGACAGGGCCATGGGGGTGGGAACAGGCTGAGGTTGGTCCAGAAAGTCAATCTGTGGTCAGGTCAGGCAGCTGTGCTGGCTCTAAGTTGGCCTTGAGCTTCAGCAGCCAAACTTCGAAGAAAAAAGATGCTTCCAGGACCCTGACACCATGAAGGTCTTTTGCAGCCCAGCTAGGAAGGATTTTATTCATATCTCTCTCCGTTTGTGAAAATTAATTGTTGTTTCTACCTTTCTGGGTTTTTTTAATTCAGGTGGTCCATCAGATGGAGGGAAAAAAGTTAAATTAATTTATTTTACATTTATTTACATTAATATATGCATTATAAATTTAATATATTGTTATTTTCTATTCCAGAAAAAATTAGAAGACTTGAATGCTGACTGGAAGGCAATAAACCACTTAATTCAACAACTAAAGGAAAAGCCAACATTAGCAGCATTTGGCCTTTTCTCTTCAGGTGTCTGTAAGTGCTTCAGTATATACCTCTTTTGAAATTAATTACAAATCACACAGTTAATATGAAAATGGATGGAGACTGTCTAAATTCATTCTGCATCCTTACAAATTTCAGCTTTAGCTTGTAAATGGGAGGTGTGTTAGTGTGGGATTCAGCTTGGTTTTTTTATTGTTTCCTTTCTGTTTTGTGTAATGTGTCCCAGAAGACAAATTAGATTATGGATTTGATTAAAAGATTGCAGCATGCTTTTCAAATTATTACTGTTTCAAAGTCTTGTTTCTTTATTCTACGAAGAGGTGAGATGAGATTTTGACTTTCTACATATATTCATGGAGGAAATACTATGAAGGGAGAAGAATTATTTAAATTAAAAGATAACGTTACAGGTCAAGTGAATGTAAATTGGTCACAGAATGAAATTCTGAAATTACTTTTCATGATAGGGCAATGAACTGAGATTGTTTCAAGACAAAGCTTGTGTATTCATAGAAAAGGTTGTATGACAACATGGTAAGAGTAATTCTGCAGTTGAACATTAAGCCTGTGATATACGTCTCTGGGTATCTTGAGTTTATGAATCCACAATAAGAGACTTGATCTCCATTTAATTTAAATTATTTGGATGAGATTTGTATTAGATTCTTCTCATATGTCTTTGCACCTGCTGGTTCCCTACAAGGATTACAAACTAATTTTTATCTCCTTGATAAATGGATTTTATTTCCCACTGCTTTCCTTTGAAATGTAGTGATTAACCATGGGTAGAAAAGAAATACATAATGGAAGCACTGGGTTAAATCTGAGTTTCTAAAGTCTCTAAGATTCTTTGCTTGATATTGAACTATCTCAGTTGCTTGGATGAAGAATGTTACTCACCCGTACAATTTGGAAAGCTGCTCATCAGATGTGGGAGCAGAAAGAAATTCCTCGCCGCCCCTTCAGATTGCCTGTAACTCAGGCTATGGTACAGCTACAGTAGTCACCTGGGATTTGATTACTTGTAGAATGTTGATCCCTCTTGCTTTTAACATGTTTTAATGGGTAGCATACAAGAAAAGGTGAAACTGAAGAATTCTCTACCTTCTACTAGTGTCTCTTCAGGACAGCAAAGCAGAAAAATCTTTTTTCAGAGAAGTAAATAATTGCACCATATAGACAGAATCCAGAATATTCAGTACCAGAAGACAGTCCAACTTATTTCAGAATAGCATATATCAATTCAAGCAAAGCAGATGTCTTGCTTATGACATGCTGAATCTTACTAAATAGGAACTATCATTTAGTTTTAGTCATTTAGAACTACTGTGGTTCCAGTGGCAATCATTTCAATTTTCTAAAAGGGGCTAAATACCACTAGTATTTTTAAAACTTGTAGTACAGCAGTATCCTTGCTTTATAGGATTTTGTTCTAAGGTATGCTTTAGAAATTCATGTAAAGACATGGGGGAACTGAAGGAGATGCGTAATCATTTTTTGCTGTGCTGGGTCACTAAACTTGCTGTGTCTGTTTTGCATGTCAGCAGGTTATGTCAGATTCCCGGAGGAGGGAGTGTTGGTGAGTGGTATACTTGCTGTTACAAAGGAAATGGTAATAGTGGAACAAGAGAGAAAGCACAGAGTAGTAGTGCAATGGATTCCTATATTAACTCATCTTTAGATGAAGAATTGCAAAATTACTCATTTACCTTAATTTAAGATGTAGGCTCTGACTACTAACATTTCTGAGACTCAGCAGATGGAATTATACATGCAGAAAATGAAAGCTGGTGTTCTATAAAGGATTAAGCAGGAAGTAAGATTGATTTCCTTTCTATTGCCAAGAGCACTTAAAATTTGAACGTGTGCTTGTAACACTAATTCATAATTTTTCTTTATTTGAGTCAGTTTACTGCAATCACATCTTTATAGATGTATCACCACAGAGCTGTAGAGTTCAGACGGGACCTGGGGAGACATCTATTGCTATTCCTCTTGCTCAAAGCACAGTCAATTAGTGCAGGTTGCTCAGGGTCATGTCCAGTCAGGTTTCAAATATCTCCAAGGATGGAGACTCCATAACCTCTCCAGGCAACCTGTTCCAGTGTTGAAGCATTCTCACAGTAAAAAAAGTTTCTTCTTCTATTTAAATAGAATATCTAGTATTTCAATTTTTGCATGGTGCCTCTCATCCTGGCACTGGGCATCACTGAAAAGAGTCTGGCTCTGTCTTCTTTACTCCACCGATCAGATATTTATACACATGGATATGATTCCCCTGAGCCTTCTCTTCTCCAGGCTGAGACAGCAGGTTTCTGCAAAGATAGAAAGTGGTATGTGTTACTAAAGTATTTTTGTATTTCGTTTTTTTTTTAAAAAAAGGAGGGAAAAAAAGAAGAGATTGAATGTCATGGGTTTTGTCATGCTATGCTATAAGTTCTGTAGTTATTTTAACCACATACATTATAGATGTTTTTATGGACTTACTTGTTCTGTGCTGCTGATTCTCATGAACCATGCATTGATGTGCATAGACACTCAAACTGGCTATGGGAGAGCTAGCTTCAACAAAGCCTCCAAAAATCTAAACAATCTCATTAGCGGTCATATTTAAAGAAAGATGCACAAAATTATTTGGAAGGACTCTGTGAAGCAATGGCAGTATCTGCTATTGATAATTATTCACTTCCTGATTCTATAGGGACATTTGTGGACATCAGAATTTAATAATGTTGATGTCTGTGTTTGAGACCAGGGCATGAAGATGTAATTCCCTAATCTCTACTGCCCTGTCAGGTATCATTTGGTCTAGTCTGGCTGCAAGAGCTCAGCCAGAGGGTCTTACTAAACATGCCATCTTGTTGCTGTTACAGAGGTAAAGGACCCTGTTTAAAATTATTTCTAGGTCTGTGTATTATAGTTTCTTTGGCAGAAGAAGCACTAAAAAAAAAGTCCTTAATATCCCACCAGTCCAGTGTGCCCTCGGGCATAATGAACAAGAACTACTTTTCCAGCTTGAAAAAAGTACTTAGCTGAAGGGTACGTCTGAAACCTTAGCAAAGATTGACTTCCAAGACAAGGTGATTCAGGAAGGAAATCACACTTGCTATCTGTACTTGACATGATAACATGAAATTGTGTGAATGTCTCTATCCAAATACCTTAATGCATTGCTTAACCAGCAGTTTGAAAACATTTTAAGGAGAGAAAAATGCCATTTTGGAATGTGCTTTTACAGGAGGGACAGATTTTAATAGTATCATTAGCATTCATATGACTTCTTTTGTACTGAAGTACTACCACTGTATTTACCTAATAAGTTAGGTAAAGGTTTATATGGTGCTTTGTAAACCCATGTGAATACATTGTGGGGTGGGAGGCATTCCTGACTTTGGTCCTGAGGAAGACATCTTCCATTATTTGCCTTCATTCAAGTAAGATGTTAAGGGAAAATTTTGGCCACTTTCATTTAGAGCTATACGTGAAAATCCAATTTCTTAAAAAGGATATGTATTTATCTTCAGTCATGCTATACTTGAAGCTAGTGAAACTTTAAAAATAACTGCAAATGAATACAGCTGAAAATACTTTGTCACTAATTTTACATTTTGCATGTACAGCTAATAAAACTGTGAGCAGTACATTATATTGGTACTCTGGCAGTTTGTTTAACTTATTCAGTGAACTGTACTTTGTGTACAATCAATTTCATTTTTTTCCCCTGAATTTTTACACAAGTTTTTGTCTTTTTGTGTGAAATGCCTACTCAAGTGAAACAGAAAAATGTATGACTCTGAAATGAAGAAAAAAGTAGAGTGAGAATTAGTGTCAATTACAATGGTGAAATTACTTCCGAAATTAAGTAGAATTTGTCCCTTTAAACTTTACAAGTTATCAGTCTTATTTTGGATCATCGTATGTAGCAGGTCTAAAAAAAGATAAAAAAGAATTGTTTCTGTTTTACAAATTGTAGCAGAGTTAGAGATCCATTTGACAGAAAGTCTTTATATGCATTGTTATTACTGTATATTCAATACAAAGAATTTGAAGAAAGCTAATACTGTATCACCAGAACTCATAACACTAGCCATCAGCCTTAGGTATCTTTCTTCAAATGCGTACAATCAGAGCTCTTCTGTGCTTTCAGTATAATTTGCTTTGGGAGTAGGAGTCGGAGACTGCAGGCATGGAGCCACAGACTGGGCTTC
>VYZW01048826.1:12335-23568 GCA_013401315.1 Balaeniceps rex | reverse complement strand
TATCATTAGAGTTTTCCTTCCAACAAATTAAGCTGCATTTTGCAAGGATGTAGAAATGCTGAGGAAAAAAGCTACTTATATTCACAGAAAGAAACAAATTTAATCTCAAGTACAAGTATCTCATTTCTACTACTTAGGATTATGGTAATACTTCCTACTATGCATGGAAGCTACCTGTTCACTAAGTTTTCATGTTCTTCTCTAATATATTACAGAGTGGACTAGTTTTAATTACCACCTCCACCCCCTGCCTTCCTCCCTCCCTCTTCCCATAGCTACTCCATGCGGAACTTGCTCAATCCCTCCACACAGAAGTAGACTGGGACCTTTACTGCCAACACGTAACATTAATATCACTAGAAACTTGGGCTGTTCAAGTAGCTACATCCATCTCTTGTTACAGCACAGGTAGGCTATCAACCATGACTTCAGAGGCAGATACAAGGAACTAGAGGTTTTGTTCATTTTCAGCCTTACAAAGGACTACCCAAGGTTTTAAGCAGGCTTTTTTTGCAATAGGGTTTTCAAGGCTAAACTGCCTTTTTGTATAAGTACGGCATCATTTCTAAACGCTAAAAGGCAACCAATATACAGACCTTTCTACTTTATGTAAACAACTATTTGAAACAAAACCCCTCAACCTAAATTAAGGCTTCCTGAATAGGCTGAAAGCCTTCAGTGGGACTAATTAGACAGAACGACTAGGCCTTGAGGCTCACAGCTGCTCACCGGTACCCTCTGCAAATGCATGGTTAGAGGTTTAAATTGATTAATGGGTATCAGTTGTCCCTTCTCTACAGGTAGAGCCCTAATCTCAATCTTTTTATTCTCTAATATACCATTATATGACTAATTAGTAGGCATTACGGCACATGTACCAATTTAAAGGAATTTTTTAATGACAATTAATCTGACCTTGTTTTAAATTCTTACTTTAAATAAACAGGAAATTCTCCCTTAGTGTTTTGATTAAAAGCAAAAGCTAAGTAGTGCTAAAAAAGGGTCTATTAAAAATGAATGGGTCTTTTCTTGAGAGATTGTGCTGCAAATTTTCAGTCCCTATGGATTACTTAGGAGTTCTACTCTTAATTCATTCTATAGTTTTGTGATTGATCCAAGTATTTATAAACTGGTATATCCGCATTAGGAACACCACACTGGAATAGCTACAGGACTTTTTGATACAGAAGTGAATTATAAATAGTCAAGCTACACAGGACAGATTCAACACTATTTGATTCTTCATAAGGACAGTGGTAAGCAGGTAACTTAGACTGTTAGGAAGAGACTGTTAAGAAAAAGACTGTTAGGAAGAGAAAGAGTGGGAAGTCTTTATTTGCATCAGCTGCTTAAATTTTTTAACACAGCACATCATCATCATTGAGAAACATTACCATCAAAAGAGCAAATGAGTTAGTTCATCAACTGTGAAAATTATAATCTAATAAAAAATAAATGAAGAAGAAACTTGTGTATAAGACTTAGAAGAAGGGAAGCAAAAGGTCTTTCAAATATTTCAGCCCAAATCCTATGTTTTATCATCAGGAAAAAACAAAATGGGCTTCATAGAGATCCCAAAGCTCTCACCAAAGATTGTGTGCCACTCAACCATATGTTCTTCTTTTAGCTTAAGACTGATGTGGTGAGAACCTACTCAAGGTCCTCTCTGGATATACTCCTAAGTGAAACCACTATATGTAAACAACAAGTGCTTGGCCTTTGCAGTTTTAAAAAAAAAAAAAAATCAAGATTTTCTATTAAGTACATATAACCCCTACAGAGTGCAGAGGAAAGACAAAATGACTCAATATAATTTTTTTTTTTTTTTTTTAACATTCTAAGCAGAAAATGATGTAGAATTAGCCTACTTGGTGTGAAACTGCCTTACCAAGCCAAAGCCAAATCTCTTGTTTCTTCATGCCTTGCCACTTTAGTAATGGTAAATTAGTCACTTCCTTCCACCTGGAACAAGCAGTCCACAGACCTGTGCTCAAGGCAGGTGTCTTCAGGGCATTTGTGTCCTTCTTTCAAAACACACACAAATATTTTTTTTCAGGAAGAATCTGAGGAAGGTAATGAGGGGGCCCATTTGTATCAGCAATTAGAGAAGACCCAGCACATAGGGAAGTCCTGGGACCAAGTCTCCGCTGCACGGGCTATTGATCAATTTTACATAAAGCAATTAAAACACCAATTTTAGAAGAAAGCGATTGTGACTTGTTTATGAAACCCAATATGCTAGGTCTGAGATAGACAGTTACATGACATGTTAGTGGACTGAATGCCCTAAAGACCATAGGAAGAGTAGGAGGCATTAAGAAGGGCACAGAAGGTTGGGGTGGGAAGGGAAGAATTTGTCTGGCAGCATTTAGGCTTCCCTGTGATTAGGAAATAGATCATAGAGGTTTCAGAATGGCCGTTTCAGACATGGTGCCACTTCAGGTACCTAAGTCCCTTTTGGATCCTAACTTTAACCTGGGTGCTTATTTCAACGCTAAAAGAGAGGCAGATATTTATCTGCCCATTCATGGAAAGTGCTAGCAGCCCAATCTACTAACATCTGCATAGCACTATTTAAATACTAACATAAATAATGGAGAACTAAACCAGAAAACAGTATGTTAGGTGCTGAATCTAACCAAAACTATCAAAACTTGTTTTTTTTCCTTATCTCAAATGGCAGTTCCATGCTGGTTTTAGTGCCATTTAGTCACAGCAATGACACTAAAAGGATCAAGAAGCACTTTTCAGAATATCCAGAAATCACAAGTCTCAGCAGAAACAGCTGAGCTGACAACACAGATACACAAAAAGCTTAACTCCTTAACAGTAAACATGTCAGGTGGTGTTTTTTTGGTTTTTTTTTGTTTTGTTTTGTTTTTTTTCTTTTACTATCAGTATTTCATTATCAGTAACAAAAAAAAAAAAAAACACAACAAAAAAACCCCAAACAAAACGAACAATATAGGTGTAATCTGTGCAATCCAACAACTCTTCTTAAAAGTCAACCTTACAATTTCACAGCTGCTTTGTTAGGTAGCTTTCTTTCCTGTGCAAAGATATTCGGCATATTAAACAGGTTTTCCCAAAATAGCAAGACACTATACCACTTTTAAAAACAAGAATAAGATGGGTTTTGATTAAAAAAAGAAAAGCTGATGAATTAGCAACAATGTTATAGAAGTCTACTCAAGACAGATTTCTATTTAAAAAGACAGAAGAGTCTGAGCCAAAGCTGAAAACTTCTTACATTTAAGTCAGGATACATAGCTTTAAGAATGAAAATAAAACCTCTGCCTTTCTCTTGTTTAAAGAGGACCATTTTTCATCTAGTTGCTGTATTAGTTCTTAATTGACCATGCAGCATTATCAATGAGACAAGAAAGTTCAATGTTTGTACTTGTAATTCTCCAGAAAGTCATCTGTTAACTGATGAAGAAAGGCACAGGGAATTGAGTTAAAGCCCAGCTACTGAAACTTTGACCTTGTATTATTTACATGAACAGAGACCAACTTCTGTACAAATGCTTAGCTACTAAAAACCTGTAAATGTAAGAACGTCTTACTTGGAGATAAATTGCTAGCATAGGATAAAATGTTGAATCAAACAAGAGTTCCTGAGTTACTCTGAAAAACATACCAGAGAGAAGACTGGGTTTCAATCAGGTACAAAAAAATAATTTAAAAAAAAAAAAAAAAATCAAAGACTTTTTTCACATGCGAGACTAGAGCACTCTGAAACTAGAAAAAAGCCACACAGCATTTATTTAAGTCCGTTCTTCTCATGACATAAGCTGAATATACTAAATAATATACATTCAAGCTGTCCTTCTATACACTTTATACACACTGCAGAGTTTCATGTAGTACACAGCCTTCTCCAAAGGTCTTGAAATGAACTTACAAATGCAACAGATCCTCAGCATGTCTGTTCTTACCAATTAAAGTAATTGTCACCATTGTCTGGGCCTTTGTAATCACATTAAAAGTACTATTTTCTAAAGAAGTAAAAATAAAAGTGCTCACAGACCTATTCTGAAATCATCAATTTACAAATTTAGGCAATAAAAAGTTCTAGAAAGTACTAAGTCCCAGTGCATTTCAATGGGATTCCAGTGCCTAAAATACTTAAAGCCGATTTGAAAACTCAAAAACTTAATATACTGCTGAGAAAAGAGTGTGGAGTTTTTGTTTGTTTTTTACTTTAGATCACTTGACCATAGAACTCCTCCCCTGTTAGAGTGTGCCTACATACGTACCAAATCAAATGGGTTACGTCAGCAAGCATTTACCAACGTTCATACAGGTTTCACTAATCGAGCTCTGAGAAAGTAGTATTATGCAATGATGACTAGAAGCAATAAAGCAAACTAATAAACAGGAAGCTGTACATTGAGTATGCTGCATGCATATTTAAGTAAATAGTGTATCTCAAGTATCTTATTCCATCCTTTCTTACAGCCTAATAGTGCCCATCTTTAAGCAAGACTGGCTAAAGGAAACTGAGATATGAAGTATAGTTTTCTATTCCTCATTTACCAAATACAAGAGATCTCTCTTTCCTTTACCTTGATAAAATATCAGCTTGTAATTCTTTGAAATTCCACCTTTAACAAAAAAACAAATACACAATTACAGAATCGCAGTTTTTCAGCCTCACTTAATTACACTCCTCAACCAGATTATTTTCATCCATGAGAAGTGCACCCTCAGTAAGTTTGCAGACAACACCAAGTTCTGTAGGAGTGTTGATCTGCTTGAGGGGAGGAAGGATCTACAGAGGGATCTGGACAGGCTGGACCAATGGGCCGAGGCCAACTGTATGAGGTTCAACAAGGCTAAGTGCCGGGTCCTGCACTTCGGTCACAACAACCCCATGCAATGCTACAGGCTTGGGGATGAGTGGCTGGAAAGCTGCCTGACGGAAAAGGACCTGGAGGTGTTGGTTGACAGCCAGCTGAATATGAGCCAGCAGTGTGACCAGGTGGCCAAAAAGGCCAACGGCATCCTGGCTTCTATCAGAAATAGTGTGGCCAGCAGGACTATTGATTGTCGCCCTGTACTCAGCACTGGTGAGGCCGCACTTTGAATACCATGTTCAGTTTTGGGTCCCTCACTACAAGAAAAACATCGAGGTGCTGGAGCGTGTCCAAAGAGCAGCAACGAAGCTGGTGAAGAGTCTAGAGCACAAGTCTTATGAGGCATGGCTGAGGGAACTGGGGTTGTTTAGCATGGAGAAGAGGAGGCTGAGGGGAGACCTTATTGCTCTCTACAACTACCTGAAAGGAGGTTGTAGTGAGGTGGGTGTTGGTCTCTTCTGCCAAGTAACAAGCGATAGGACAAGAGGAAATGGCCTCAAGTTGCACCAGGGGAGGTTTAGATTAGATATTAGGAAAAATTTCTTCACGGAAAGGGTTGTCAAGCATTGGAACAGGCTGCCCAGGGAAGTGGTTGAGTCCCCAGCCCTGGAGGTATTTAAAAGACATGTAGATGTGGTGTTTAGGGACATGGTTTAGTGGTGGACTTGGCAGTGTTAGGTTAACGGTTGGACTTGATGATCTTAAAGGTCTTTTCCAACCTAAGCGATTCCATGATTCTGTGATTCTACATCAGAGTTTGATGGGCCAACACAAGACTATAGTCTCTCTCATGTATCACCATAAATATAACTCTAAAACAAAACACAAACTTAACCACTGTTCTGAGGTAAAACAACAGATACCAAAAATATGTTTCATCCTAGTTTAAGTAAATATCTTCAATGATTAATTGCAAAAGGAATATTCATATAAACATGCAGAATCAAGCCATAGTAAAGATCATCCCTGGCCTTGATGAAAGCCCCTCTTGGTATATTTCAGGAGGAAAAATCCTCATTTTCCTGTTAATGCTGTCATAAAGCCCAGAAAGAAATACTAAAAATCGTTACTTTTATGTTAAAAGCTCTCACGATGACAAAAATGAATTAGCAGGGGACAGGAAGCAGAAAGACAAATGCTAAAGAGGCCATCTCCACAAAACACTGCTGTGAATGCAAGCGCCTAAAGCCTTCCATGCTTATTAGTATTGCTCATTGTAGTCCCCTCTCCCTCTCTATGCAATAATTTACCTGCTCTCCTTCACTAATGTACAATGTTCCTTTTTTTTTTTTGTTCCATTAAGAAGACTCCCTTCCTTATGAATACCTATCACTCACTCTACAGCCTGCTGGCTCTCCACTGAGACAGAACTCTATTAATAACTACTGGTGAAAAAAACCTGCAGCGGTAGACAAAATTGTAGTGGTAAATAGCGCATTGCTTCCAATGTAGAAAAGACAGTACGCTACTAGAAACTACTCTGAATCAAATATTAATCCATATAATTTAACAATTCTATAAATCATTAAAGCTAAACATTATTAAAATAAAACATAACTTAGTTAAAACAGTAAAGCTGGCTTGCCCATTTCCTCCAAGTAAATATGTTTTTAAGTTGAGCTTGCAATCAAAATATCATAGGATGGCATTATAATTTTACAAAACAAGGTACTGTTCTCAAGATGAAAGATTTCTTCACACAGCTAAAAAAGAAAAGCTACATATTCATATTAGGGAATTCTTTAAAAAAAAAAAACTAATATGTTGTTTGTACCGCCTCCTTTTCTATTTTTAAGGTCAACAAATTGCTGCATACAGATGACAGATTTTTCTATCTTGCATATGAAGATATGTTGAAGGCACCATTTCATGCAGGAGAAATAAATGAAGATAAAAAGTATGAAAGAGAATGCGGTTGAACTTGATGAATTACTATGCATACTTCATAAAAATCTACAGAACACTGACAGAAGTCTAAGTTATATTTTAAACAAAATTCAAAGCTATATTGCATCCAAAGCAATACAGTGTGATGCTGAAGATAATGTTACTTATGATTACACTTTTAATTTATTAAATTGTCAAACATTCCTTTCCTTTTTAGTAAGAGTTTGAGGTTGTAGGCTTTTTGGTATCTTTGATGCAGCCACTGTTGGATCACTTTTGCTTGTGATAAGGTCTCAGCGAAAGTGATCACTGAATACTGCAAAGCCATTTTTATGAAGTCGGAATATTCTTGTAACTACTTCTAAACAACTGGATGTGAAACTAACAAAAAAACCCCAACACCCTTCCATAAACCAAAACCTGATTTTTTCCCCCACAATGCATCAGCTCCTTTATGCTACAGATTTGTAAGTTACCTGAGAAATAGATTTTTATTCATTATACCAAATCTTTATGTTTTCACAAAAACCCAAAATTCTTCTCTTCTCCCCCAAAATGCTCCCAACATAACTGTTACAGGACCTGCCCAGGTCTGCAGAACCAAATGCAGTGCCTGAGAGGTATAACCCATACATTTTTCATAACAGATGTCTGAAATAAATTGTCTGTTTATACAAACAAGTAGAAAAGCTGAAAGATTAAATTACGAAGACATCTATTATGTCTTCGTATTGCTCCCACCATCATGACCAGTAGCTACTTTTAGTGCCATAAATGAGTAAGTTTAGCAAAGTACAGTTACTTTTCCCCGCCCTTCAAATCTAGCAAGAAAAGAAGAAATCCCATGAACTCCTACAGCAATAGCAGGTGACCCGATCCTCCAGGACAGGAGAGCAAGAATCTCACGATATTACAGCATCATCACAAGGAAGACCAGTGCAGGAAACCTAGAAAGGATTTATAGGTTGGTTCTTTCTCTGTGATCCCTGAAGAAACTCAATGGACACAAATGGCAGATATTTTAAAACAATTTACCGCAAATGACATTCATATGGTTAGAACTTACTTGTCAAGTAGAGTTGAGTACAGCACTACTAAATTCTTGTTATACTTGGAATTTTTTTTTTGTTATCATAAAAGTATAGTCTTGCAGAATGTGCAAGCAGATGAACTTAAGATTTCTAAATACCGTTACATTACATGGGTCAGGTGGTTCAGTTCAATTGAGAAAGTACCTACAACAATAGTATTGCCTTTATAACTTAAAGACTCAGATTGTTTAATATTAACCCAAGTTAAACATTACAAAAGTAAGAAACAGACATCAGCTGAACAGAAGAAACTTGATCATTATGAACTAATCTTAAGTCACTACCTGAGAGAAGTTAGCTCTCCTTCCCAGAATCTCTAGCACTGACAATGGCACCATCAACTCACTCCCGTTGCTCACAGTTGGCCCAACTTGGATCTTCACCTAGCTTTTTAAATGAAACTCCTCAGATCAACTTGTGATAAAGCTATTCTCCTCACTTGACTAGGTCCTTATTTACAAACTACAACTTTTGCTTTGACTTGCTAGAACTTTCAGCAAGCAACAAGCAATCACTATTGCTCTGGAGACTGACCTATTACTATTTTCACTTCATAGATACCGGTGAAGGGCTCAGTGAGCCACAAGCTAAAGCTCTACCATGCTTCAGAAGTCTTCTTTACAGAAGTCTACATTTTAATATAAATGTATATAATCGTCCCTCTAAATCATCAGTATTAGCAACATAATTTGCCTAGAGCATCATGCTGCTTCTGCCAACCACAAATGCCAAGACTGTGCAGCATTAGTTACTACTGGAACACTGCATATCAACCTATGCATGCTTTCCTTGTCCCAAACACCCTCATACTACTCAACTAGAATAATTTCTGAAGAAATGTATATTCTAACTATTAAGTACAATTTGACTCCACCTTGCAGAAATAGGTATTTCTATCACCAAAGAGAAGTATTTCAGAAGACACACTATTGAATGTGGTTAATTCATCATCAGTTCATTACTAAAAGCATTATCTATGTACCTCAAATAGTTTCCAAAAGAAGAAAACAATTTGAGAGAATTATCTGCAAAACTAGCTACTGATGTTTTATTTCTGTCCAGATTGCCCTACAGCTTCTATACTGTGATAAAGCGTGCCAACATATCTCATAATACTGGAGAATCAACAGAGAAATTTACTCAATGTGCAAAAGGAAGTCGGGGGAAGGGGGAAGTTGTGGGAAATTCCAGTATGAATCACTACTGAGGATCCTTGGGAGGGGAGAGTGAGCAGAAGAGAAAGAAAAAAGAGGAACACAGAAATAATTCCTCCTATAAAGAATGCTTTTCCATTGAAAACTAAACCAGACTTCAAAAGAGCGGCTGTGGATTCCTTAGACAGATGGTGTCAATAGATCTGTCTATTAGTCACTTTGGCAGCAGCAGTATGGTGATGGGGTTTGTAAAATGCCACTTAAAAACTCAATATAAACACAAGAGAAGTACATTTAGAAGTTAATTCAACTTTCCAATACATGACATTTTTCCCCACGTATCATGTAAAACTAGCTACTGTTAATGTTTGAGAGTTTGCACTTTCTGCTGCAGTTTTACAGACTGTAGTAGAAATGGCCTTAAATCAAAACCCCACATGGGACAGCTGGCCTTAACAGTTCAGATCTAATGGCTTTCCTGCCAAAGTCCTTTCGCATCTTTGCTTTTGCTTTCTTGTCAGAACTGACAACACGTAGTGCTGTTTTCTCACTGATATGCCATTTAAAATTGGAAGTCATGGTTGCTCATCCTCCTTCCTCCCCTGTTGCAGGGTCTCTACTTCCTACTAACTTGATCTAACATTTTAAGTAATTGGCTATTAATTCTTAAATGCTTTAATTTTAAATGTATCTGGTTTAATTATCTGAATTTACATTCCAGAAATGTTTGATGCCAACAGATATAAATGAGGCATTCTTAAGGCATTCTTAAATGAACACACACGAACTTTAAAATCCTTCGCAAACCCTGAAACCAACTTGTTTAGCTTCTACTGAGACGAAGTCTTACAGAGGGAAAAAAAAAAAAAAAAAAACAACCACACCAAAAATAAAAAACAGATTTGGGAATTAAAATATTACCATTGTAACACAATGTATTTTCATAGGACCTGACAGGTTAAAGATATCTAGAATTTGATAAAATAGCTACATGCATTAGGAACAAAGTCAACTTTTTATTTATGCAGAATTATGCATTAGCTATTGAATGGCATGCATCTGGCTAAGTTCAACAAGTTTATTTAAAATAATACCACTCTATTAGAAGTTAAATATATTTTAAAAACACATATTCCTAGGATTACTGTCTTCCTCATTGTTGGTTCCCTGATTAAAGTAAGCTGTAGCAATAACGTTAAACAGCACTTCTGGTGGCAAAGAGCTCAAAGATTCACTTTTAATTCTCAGAAATATTTAGAACATTCAGAAAGTCGGAGTCTGTCCCACTGCCCTACTCTATTTCTCCAATGAGAAATGTAACTGAAAGAAGCAATAGTTGAATCATGTTCTTCTGTCCTCAGAAAGGACAGACATGTAGTTCCAATAATCTTGGTTGTTACCCATGTAAAAACGAATGCAGAAGTCAAACGAAGACAAGGTTGGTCTTATCACAGGTAATGCTTATGGTGGGAAAACGGTCAAGATCTAAGAGCAGAAGAATTGTAATTTAATTACCCTCTATAAAGCATTCCACCTGCCTAGCACAAAATCTGAGTCATACAGTTGCTGTTTTAATTATAAAAGATTCATTGGTTATAACTATGCCTCCACTGGCATGGCAAACATATCTTCAAGAACTTTTTCCCTCTCTTTGTTACTGTGCTAGAAGGGAAAGCATTTCTGAATTAATCCATAGGATGCACTTGAAGACAGGCAATGACTCCTGGATACAAGTACACAGTCATATTCAGATTAAGGAAGTCAGCAAGACCTTAGCCTGTTTATAAGATCTAACTGTGACCAAGCAATACATAGATATGGAGAACATACAATATGTAAAATATCAATGACCAAAAGTCCTTTCCACTACTATCTGTCATTAGAAAAGAAGCCCATCTTGGTCTTTCCTTGAAGATGGATCCTAAACTGTCACCCCACGTGACGCTGTTTTAAGAGGTTCATAGTTTGATATGATGGAACCATATGGATAATGTGGAACCACTGTCACCTTTACAGTATTTTCCAGTAAATTTCATTTTAGTGTCTTAATCTAAAAAAGGTGGAAACAACTTGTCATACTGTATTTAAGACTAGTGCTGTAAACAATGTAAAATACTACACCGTGACTTTCACCATTCATCTTACAAAACTTAATTCCAGGTTTTTTTTTTGGTTTTTTTTTTTTTTTTTTTCCTTTCTTCTTTTGGTTTTTTTTTTTTATTTTTTGAGTTTTTATCACCTT
>VYZW01048826.1:1303-12021 GCA_013401315.1 Balaeniceps rex | reverse complement strand
CTTTAAAAACTTAATTCCAGGTTTTTTTTTTTTTTTTTTTTTTTTTTTTTTTTTTTTTTTGAGTCAACTATCTTTACTTGAAAAATAAAATGCTTTCTACTATAGTACCACAACCTGGCAGAGACAAAAATACGCAGCTCCAGGCATTTCATGCTGTTTTCACAAAAGGCTAGAGCAATACAGCTCTGCATGTTATGTAAAATTTAAATTCACTCAGAGTTTTATGCTGTGGACCAGCACTTGCTTTACAGAAAGAGAAGGAATAGGGGCACTGTGGCCTTGTGTTCACACAGCAGGCTCAAGCAAGGTAAAGAGATAAGAGGGTGTGGATGCAGGGGGAAGAGTGGTATTTCCTAAAGAAATTGTAGCATTACCATAGCGATGTTGCAACTACTGTCTCAAACATATGCAGAAGGAATCAAACAAAAATTCTTAGAAATGTGCATGGGAGGGGCAATGAATTGCTTTTCATTATATGTTTTTAAAATGGCATTTGCTATTCTAGTAGAACAGAAAATACATTTTATAAACAGTGTTTTCCTCTCTGAAGGTTCTCAAATTATTACAAGCTGTTTAAATACATGCATGAAAGACTATACTTTTTTTTTCCCTAATTATATATAAGCTTCCTTATTTTAATAATACTCTAGGACACTTCATTTCTTGTTTAAGGATGAATATTGTCTCAGAGAAAACATTGCCCTCTCCTCTAGCATGCCTAAACTTGTATTTGCAATGATGGAGACAGGCACTAGTAAAGGATAAAAGGCCTGTCTAAAAGGAGTTGCTGAAAATTGTCAAAACTATCGGCTATTCACGAGAAGGATGAATGTGCTAGGGGGAAAAAAAAAAAAGATCACAACAGACTAATATTCATATGTTATACAAGGATGAATCTATTTCAAACTAAATAACTAGGTATCCTGAATACAAAATATGGCAGTTTGTGATCTGGAAGAACAAGTTAATCCTTTCACTTATCTCAGAGAAGGAATTTGGAGTAAGACAAAAATTTTGGAAGGAAGAAATAGACACTTTTACCTTACTTAGGGCAATGAATTGTCTTTGATTTGGGGTTTTAATGATCCAATAAATAATAATTCAGTGCTCTATAACTAGAACAGAATTACACCAAAGTACTAAGCAACATAATTAAAATATTTTCTTTAAGAAACATTCCTTATTATCTAGTAAACTCTGCTACTTAAATGTATTAAGAGCAATATGTTTATGTTCAGGATACACCAAAATAATTCAGTAGGATTTATTTCCTTTGTGCAAAAAAGCCTTTGGAGAAAAGAAGAGACAATGTAAGTGAAGAAAGCTGTCCAAGACAGCTTCATGAGCATCTGTATTCAAGTATCAAAAAAATCCATGATAAAACAATACAATACAGAGAAAGCTAAAACTTATGAAGGACTTGAAACTGACAATCAACCAATAACCGGCTATTTATGCACCTGCTCAAAAAACTATAAAGCTTCAGCTAACTACCCTGAATTTTGCTGGAATTGAAAACTAGATTTATATTTATATATTAAATTATAGTAGATTAGTTATGTTACCTATTCCCAAATCCAGTTCTCTCTCAATTCTGACAGTTACTGAAATACGAGTGCACCAAAACTGTTTGCCATATGGAGCCTCTGACTTGATTGTTCTAACAAGTACTTAATGATTTTTGCATTATTTTATTTATCAAATTTACAGACTTAACTTTGAAGTCTATTCCCATGACAAATTGTTTTCATTTCCTAGAAAGCAAGGAAGGAGAGAAAGACCTTATCTTTACAAACTTAATATAATCTCTGCTTACAAGGTTTACTCCTTAAGACTGTTCAAAGTGAAGAGAATAAGATGAAAAAATATAATCAAAATAGTTGAGATTTTATCACTGTGGTGAGGATATCTTAATCCAGTGAGAGGAAAAGTGTTGCTAAATATAATCTAGAGAATTATTCTCTTCCTGCTGCTCCTAAAATTGATTTTATTTTTACTTATGTGAGAAAATGTGTAATGTTGTAGACTTCAAACACAAATATTACACTAAAAGTCATATGATTAATACTAACACATTTTAAGCAGGTGTGACACTTCCTGTACAATTCCAAAATAATAAGGTAGTAACAAAACCTGATACATAAAAAACAAGCAATAATTTTTGTTGTTAGTAGTAGTTCTGCCTACCATAAACCTCACATCATGCTAGCACTCCTATCATGGACAACCAAATCCAACTCATATTCCCAACTATACCTTGAAGTAACTGAACCTTATCACCAGAAGAGTACTTGGAACATTTTAACAATCAAATGTTGGTAGAGTTCCATATAACACACATCAGCAGGGAAGATTAGGTGAAGCGAATATCCAATACTTCTCAATAATCTATGATAGGAGATAAATGCAGTGAGGCTAGATTAAGAACTCTTTTTTTTTTTTTTTTAACACTAATGAGTCACAGATTCAAATGTACATACATACACACAAAAACAACAAATAGAACTAGTACTTCATTGTTAAAGGCTATATAAAATATTTATCCCTAACACAACATTCCTTCAGCTGTGAGACTAAAACCACTTCCTTATGATGGCAAGACAATATTGAATACACTCTGTAATTTTCTCTTCATGTTGTTGAATGCAGTCATGTTCCAAGACTGCACCCAAAAAGGTAAAATATTATTTCAAAAGCCAATATGTAGCTATTTTAATACATCTTGTTCTTCAGACTCTCTATCAATTTTCCTCATGCTAGAAATATTTCCTTAAAAAACAAATACAGTTTAAGTAGCATCTACTTTTTATTGAATGCACATAATTAAAGCTGGCCAATGTATCAACAGCCTAATGCAGAGAGGCATTAATTAGCTCAACTGCTGAATACATCCCAGACTGCTACTGCTTCTGATGGTTGGGTGCTGTGATCTTCTTCCATGGCTTTCATGGAGTCCTAATTAGTGATTTCTTAATCCCATTTAAAAAAAAAAAAACCACACACACACACAAACACAACCCAAAACACAACATAGCCACAAAAAACGACACAAAACCAACCTGAAGTTATAGACTATGCCATTGCATAAACAGGTGGCCATTTACACTAGGTCAAACTGAAAGAGCCCATAAAAGCAACTTTACTCAGTCAATGCGAAATAAAAATGAAGAAAAATCCTGCTTGCTTAATCTTTCTAGATTCCAGCTAATTAAAACGTAGAGTCCTTACAGAATCACAGAATCTTTTGGTTGGAAGAGACCTTGAAGATCATCAGGTCCAACCGTACCTGTCCACTACTAAACCATGTCCCTAAGCACCTTGTCAACCCGTCTTTTAAATACCTCCAGGGATGGTGACTCCACCACTTCCCTGGGCAGCCTGTTCCAATGCTTGACAACCCTCTCCGTGAAGAAGTTTTTCCTAATATCTAATCTAAACCTCCCCTGGCACAACTTGAGGCCATTGCCTCTCGTCCTATCACTTGCTACTTGGGAGAAGAGACCAACACCCACCTCGCTACAACCTCCTTTCAGGTAGTTGTAGAGAGCAATAAGGTCTCCCCACAGACTCCTCTTCTCCAGGCTAAACGATCCCAGGTCCCTCAGCCGCTCCTCATAAGACTTGTGCTCTAGACCCTTCACCAGCTTTGTTGCCCTTCTCTGGACACGCTCCAGCAACTCAATATCCTTCTGGTACTGAGGGGCCCAAAACTGAACACAGTACTCGAGGTGCGGCCTCACCAGTGCCGAGTACAGGGGAAGGATGACTTCCCTGGTCCTGCTGGTTACACTATTTCTGATACAAGCCAGGATGCCGTTGGCCTTCCTGGCCGCCTGGGCACACTGCTGGCTCATATTCAGTCGGCTGTCAACCAACACCCCCAGATCCCTCTCCGCCAAGCAGCTTTCCAGCCACTCATCCCCAAGCCTGTAGTGTTGCATGGGGTTGTTGTGACCCAAGTGCAGGACCCGGCACTTGGCCTTGTTGAACCTCCTACAATTGGTCACAGCCCATTGGTCCAGCCTGTCCAGGACTTACATTACAGACCTGCTGATATCCTGCACATTAACACACAAGGAGTGGTGAATACATGAACTGAATGGCTGTTGAAATGTACAGTTTCAAAAAGAAACCATGCAAAGATTTTGATCCCCTAATCAGATTCCAATTCAGAAAGAAACTCCAATTTACTTTTCATATTTTTCCCACAATTTTTGCTCACTTATTTAAAATTTTTAAGTCTATATGCTTACAAACCAGATATATTAATCTCTGGAACTGAGCCATATCCATGAAAACTGAGCAGCTTTACATGCAGTCTTTCAGGTGTGTGTGCACACTAGCACACCTTCCGACACTTTTCACAACCAAATTGTACAAACAGTTTCCTTTAGTTTAATTCACCCCCAAATATAAATAGGTCTCTACTATTCTGAATTGGTCTGTAATGACATAGGAAACAAAGTTTAGGAGGAAAGAGTACTGTCTGACATCTGCCCCAAAATTGGGTATTAGCCCTCAGACTGCCTGTCATTTCACTGGATACAAATATTAGCAAAATCGCAGTATTAACACTGACAATATTTAACCTCACTTCTTAAATAGAAACGGCTTTTGTTCCTACTTTATCCCCAAGGGTATTACTTCATATTAAAAAAAAAAAAATTAACTCTGTATGTAACTTAAGAGTAAAATAATAATTTTCTACACTACAATATATGTAAAGGCATAATTTTGCTTAACAGTTGCCAGGGATCTATGTACATTCCAAAACATACCAGATACATTATATAATATCTGACTTTAAAAAAAAAAAATACATATGTATTTTAGAGACATACCTTAACATGTTCAAAGCAAAGTTAACCTGTAATTAAAATAAATCCCTATAAGCCGGGTAGGGCAATCAAGATGTCTGGATAGACTGTTTAAAAAAAAAAAAAAAAAAAAAAGAACTAAGCAAAGCATTAAATGACAGAACTATCACACAACCGACCAAGTCAAACCAAAACATTTTCTATTGCATTCTCCCACAACATTGTGAACGCTAGGGCATCTCCACCCAGGACAGAAGGAACTGATGAGGAAGTCCTGCATATAAGGCTTGTTTCTCAATAATTAGCAGAGATCACATGTCACCAAGGACCTATAGGTCTCTAACCCTCCATCTCCATCACTCTTACTATCACACTTGCTGTGCTAAACACGGCTTCTCAAACTGCTGACATACAAGTGCCTTCAAATCCCCCCTGACCTGGACCTAGCAAATTACTTCCTAATCAGCAGGCACGCAGCTCAGGGCAGACCTTCGGACCACTGCTGCTGCTGTCCAGATGACGTACAGAAAGCAAGAGAATTCCCATGCTGTGAAGCTGATGCCGAACAAAATAGCTACCTGTGCTGGAGTATGCCTGCTCATCACAGACAAATGTGATAGAGACCTGACTTACCTCTGTTTGCAACCCTTGAGAATTTAAGAGGGGAAATCATGCTTAGGTTACCCTAAACACAAAATCACATATGATCCTCAGTTTTCTTACATGTACAAAGCAGATTACAGATCTGCTAAAAAGAAATATTGAGGAATCTTTCTTTGTATTTTGCTAGGTCTTCCTTTACATCCCCTGAAGTCATACAACTGGCAGGTGAAATGTCTGATGATTCAAAGATCTTCTTCTGAGTCCCAGCTAGAAATGGCAACTAGTCTTACACAGTCAACCAGGATGCAACCATGCCTTCAGCCTAGGACTGTCAACCACTCACAAAAAAAAAAAAAAGTGATGATACTCGATACCATTTAGAAATATCCAGAACACGTTCCAAGCGAAATATTTCATTTGAAATTACTGTGGATGGGGGAAAGGAACAAAGATCCACATACCCTTGGTCTGAGATAAGGGGTAGCATTCTGCATACAGTAATTCTTTGGCTTGCTGCATTTGTTCTTCCCTGATTATTTTTTAATGGTTAAAAAGTGAAATATCACCTTATTCCTTTGTAATCCTTTGATCACAAAAATAGGAAATACACATTAAAGAGTATAATCATTATACATAGTTGCACCTAGTATAAACGCAGAGTCATTGGTATGCAGAACAACTCACGTAAGAAACTCCAATATGTCTGCTTACAGGAGGAACCAAAGCACCAGGCAGTAAAGAGTTGCAATTCAAGCTGAACAAAATAAATTTCTCCAGTCCTGCAAACACTTAGAACAACATTAAATCTAGATAACAAAACCATCCCATCAGATGGAAGGGTCTAGTCTTAGAGTCTCCAAGTAGCACTGAATTGTTAAGGAGGGAGGAGGGAAGGAGAGAAGAAGAGAGAGTGAATTTGCATTTTCCTTCCTCATTTACTGCACACTCTTCCAATGTAAGTTTTTCTCTTATTTGCACGTCCTTTTTAAGTAGTAGACAGTCCAGTACTAAAAGCATCTGACTCCTCTCTGAGACTTACAAACAGCATTACTTGATAACATTAGATTAGGAGACTCTAATGGCTTCGTTACTCTGGTGGTTTTTTAATTCATCGGCTTTGTCATCTAGCTTGCTAAAAGGGCCACAATTTTCAGTTGACCTGTAAAACTACTATTTTTTGAAGGACTGAAAATTTCAAGCGTTACCACTCTTGCAGTCCTCTATAACATACATTTGCATCTATAGGGACCAGGCTGATCCAAGTCTGTCTTTGATTCACTGAATGGACAGAGCATGCATCCTCATGAGCCTCACCAAAGGCCCAACTAGTCTATATATCCTGTTCCTTCTGCTGTGTAAGACTGTCAGGTAAACACCAACTGTAACACAGCAAAGAAAGCTGTTTCAGGGCAAAACACAGTGTTTATTTCATTTTCACTAGACACATCAAAAAAAGGGAGATGCATGATGCCTCTATTCTCTGAATGGGGCAGGGCAAGCATTAGCAGTCTCCATTAAAAGCAATCTTCAGTCTCCTCTGCCTAGAAGCTGCTAATTATGTCGGTCTGGCTGCACGATGACTGACAGTTTTGTGATCCCACCTATTCTCCAACTGAGCTCAGATCACCCACTCACTTTATTAGTAAAGAGAGGATCTGGAATGAGAAGGTGAAGTATCTATTATCCCTTTATTTCCAAAACAGCAACAGTTTACAAACTTTTCGTTTGTGAATAAAATTCTAGTTGCAATAAACACAATCAGGATGTAGGAATGTTAACTTCTTCCTCAGAAGACAGGGAGAAGAAAACAAATACAAAACACCTAGCTGATTTGAACTTTTCTTGTGGGATAAGCGCTTGCCTTTGAGTTTGCCAGTTGCTCAACTACTTGGGCAGATTCTCAAGCGAAGTAATTAACACCAGCTCATTGACTTCATTACAGCTACAACACTCTTTTACAACACTTAAAGCTGACCTACATTAAAGCAGCATTTCACAAAAAGGAAGAGCTACCTAAAGACAGTTGGAGCCAAGAACTGCAGCATGTTTCTTCCACATACTTAATCCTTACGCTGAACACCAGTCTTCCTCTTCTCCGAGGGCCTGCAGCCCTTCTTATGCTGCAGTGATAACAAAGTGACCAGCAATTTCCAACCGGTCAGCCCCAGCCAGCTCACAGCTGGTGGATGGCTAGACAAAGCATGTGAAAGCCTGAGCAACTGCCCTTGAAACTTCTGGGAGGGAGTGGTGCCTGTGCTTGCCAGACTAAGTTACAGAATTCCATTTTCAATTGAATTCTTATGGGCTTTGCCAGACATCCTTCTTTTAACAGTCAGAGAAGTGTTCTGTCTGGAGCTGGTGGTTCCTTCTGACTGGCGATGTACCATAATAAAAGGAGGCTTGACACAAAGAGAGTCAGAGATGAGGCAGAAAGAAAGAAAATTTGTGTAATTCAGAAGGGAGAACTGTTAGGATACCTCCACACCCTTGAATTTCTTTTCTACCATACATAAATGTAGGTCTGAATACATAATCCAAACCACTAAGGCGGGGGGGGGAATCAACAAAACCCCACAACCACTGGAACTAAATAAAGATTTAATATACTTGGGGAGATACACAGCACCATTGAAGACTGCAAGAAGGATAAGCACATGAGCCCTGCAGCAAAAGAAAATAATATTCAACAGACATAACTAGAAACAAAAGTTCTAAGAAGAAGTCTCATTTTGAACTGGAGGCAAAACCAAACTGCCTACCTGCAGATTTTAAGGAATAGGCTCTGGGAAAGCTATGGAGTTGTTATTGTACCAAGTCTGACACCACAGAATCACTCAGTAGCAACGGGCATCCCCAACTAAGCATAAATAGAAACCTGTACTCCTCCCTTTTCTCTCTTCACTTTTCCCCATTAACTAGTTAAATGATGTAGAGACTGCACTCAAATTTTCATATGAAATGAGTACACTTTTTTTTTTTTAAATTAGCTTAACCTTGTTAAATCAGTTCTTACACTTACCAGGGCATGACATTGTTTACATAGGACTAAGTGCAAAACCTTGACCTCTGTATTGCCATCATGACCTCAGAGAATAGAGCCCACTCAACCTACCTCAGTTCTTACAACTTTAATTATGTTCGACAAGGCTGCTGTGCTTTAAAGGTATCATTTACCGAGACCAAAAGCTGTTTATTTTTATTCACGTTAATCACTTCCATTTTGTTTTATTCCATTTATATACCCTGGCTTTTGCAATCAGAATTGCTATCAGACTGGATCACTTCTTCAGACGCAGCTGAACAGCTTCTTACGCTAGTATACAGCCCTATAAAAATCCACACGATTTAGCTTTTATCTGATGTAAATGGAATTGATCGCAGAAATTCAACAAGCTTCCAAATTGCTTGGTTCTTTAAGAAATCTTTGGGGAGGGGGCAGGGTAGCATACAGACAGGGAACAAGGACAGGTCTTACCTGTCTCATTACTTACAATTTTAACATCATGAATCAGACTGATATCTTTAAAAGAGATTCCAGCCTTTCTGTATAACTTCCCTGTCACTCAAAAAACACCCATTCTCTTCCCACATGCTGCTGAACTTCAATTTTCAGCAATACAGTAAGTCAGAGAATTGAGTGAAAAGCCACGTTACCAATTCAACTTTAGAACTGTCTAGAAGAAAGGCTTAAACACACTACGGGAGTTTTATTAGGATTTTACCACAACAGGTTCTTCAAATTATTTAATGGCATATGAGCAAATCTACAAAAATACATTAATGGTAAAAGTTAAGCTATAATAGTTTAAAGCCATTATCATTTAGTTTATCATTATCACTTAGTGTAAAGCCATTATCCTTTCACTTTACATTTAGAAGATGAACAGCCTAAATAAAAGTTGTATTAGATTCAGTTTATTTGGTGGGACTTCTAAATTGAAATAAAGAGTACATAGTTTGAACTTTATGGAAAACTGCACAATCTTCACATTTTCTTTTCTGTACCACATAAGCTACTTGCTCACTAGACATAAATGGGTAGAAAACAAGAGTTTCTTTGTTTGCGTACATTAACTTAAAGCTGTAAAACTCATTCAGCCAAACTTTCACCTTTAAACCTTAACCTGACTTGTAACAACATTTGTAGCCTCTAAAATTACACTGCATGCATCCAGACAGAGTTAATCACCCTTCACTTTTGATGCGTAGAATAATGATCTACCACTTAAACTTGAGCCCTTAAAAGCCTGAAGAAAAATATGTATCTGTGTCTTAAATCAGTAGCGAAACAACAAGACTCTACCTAGCATTGCCCAGTTGAAAAGGAAAACAAAATAAGACATACAACTTGCAGCTCATGAAAGTTGAAAATAAGTGCATTTAAAGTCTCCTCAGAGATGAAATTCATGCTTCCCAGCACATGCTATTGATCAGACACCTGGAAAAAAGACTAATCACAAAGGAAAGTCTGGCTTTATTTTTTCTGTAATTTAAAACTTTGGGGGAAAAAAATGAAATTAAGTAGAGATTTGGAAATATCATGTTCTGAAAGCTGATGAGCTTGTTATCATTTTAAATGGCTGGCACCATTCTTTCTTTAAAGAAGTGATCTGTGCTTAACACTTTGTTTATAATATATTATGGCTCCCTTGAAATATTGTGCTAGTAGGAACCAGACTGCATGCATTTTCAAACCTGAGCAACAGCAACAGTTGAGTATTTTTGCTACCTAAAAAAATCAGAACTATGTAAAACAAACTCTTAGATTTATGTATTATACTTCTCTCACAATCCCAGCTAAACGCCACAAAAAAAAAAGATATTATATAGCACAGGAAAATTCAAAGCCAAAAATGCTTTGATAAAGCTATTAGACACGCAAACAAACAAAATCAAAAAAGGCAGATAAAAATGAGAAGCTAAAACAAAACCAGTTTGAATGTTGAGGAAGCAGGGGAATGACTGACTACCACAGGAAAGACCGACATCACCAACACAACACGCAATAAATCCAACCTTGCATCAGTGACAAAAAATGGATACTAAACTGCAGAATTTTATTAGTCTTGAAACTTTCCTCACTTTTTAAGTTTAGAAGTGACATTATTAATCATCTCTTTTCCCCCACTATTAAGCTTTTCTATGTAATATCACATCGTGGAAAAGCAACACACAAGTTGAGCCTTTGCAAGACAAGGTAAAAATTGAAATCAGTAGTTAAACCTCCTTTGACTTTAAGGGGCTGAGAATTCATCCAGGTTTTGTTTTTTTTTTTTCCTTCCTCAGGCCACAAAAGGA
>VYZW01048823.1:1061-15135 GCA_013401315.1 Balaeniceps rex | reverse complement strand
TCCCAGAAAACAGATTTACTTTCAATATGAACATATGCAGAATATCCAATTCATCCAGAATGCACAGGCATACTGAGAATTCACTGTAAATTTGTGCCAGTCATTCAAGTTGTGTCCAAAACCTGCTCAAAATTTTGGAACAGTTTGGTATCTCTACACTAGCAGCTGGTAAAGTCCAAGGAGGGAAGGACAAGGATCTGTTATGGCTCTAGGATCATACCACTGCATTCTGCCTCGACCATCAATTTAGCTCACACTAGTTGTACTTAAGCATGTACCACATGTCTATACCTAGCCAATGGAAACCACCGTTCTGTATAGATAGCCTTGTTGTTACAAACAGAAATCAGCTCACACATAGAGAGCAAGCTGGTGGAGAAACATGGATAAGAGGTGCTTTTCTTCTGAGAAAGGTACCTTGTGTCCATACTGCAAATGGGGCACTGTAGATAGTAACTTCAACCTCACTTCTACCAGGAGGGAAACTTCAATCAGAGCACCATTGGTGTGCGTAGTATATATTTCAAGGCTCCAAGTTTAAATGTCAGGCAAAATTGCACCAAGAAGCTTTCCAGTGCATGAAGTTGTTAATGAAAATGTATTCATTATTTATACCACGTTGTTGTGGTTTAACCCATTAGGCAGCTAAACACCACACAGCCATTCGCTCACTCCCCACCTCCCAGTGGGATGGGGGAGAGAATCAGAAGAAAAAAAGTAAAATTCATGGGTTAAAATAAAGACAGCTTAATAGAACAGAAGAAGGGTTCATAATAATAATAATAATAATATACAAGTGATGCACAATGCAATTGCTCACCACCCACTGAGCGATGCTCAGCCAGTCCCCAAGCAGTGATCACTGCCCCCCGGCCAACTCCCCCCAGTTTATATACTGAGCATGATGTCATATGGTATGGAATAGCCCTTTGGTCAGTTTGGGTCAGCTGTCCTGGCTGTGCCCCCTCCCAGCTTCTCGCTGGCAGGGCATGAGGAGCTGAAAAGTCCTTGAGTAGTGTAAGCACTACTTAGCAGAAACTAAAACATGAGTGTGTTATCAGCATTATTCTCATACTAAATCCAAAACACAGCACTATGCCAGCTACTAGGAAGAGAATTAACTCTATCCCAGCCAACACCAGGACAAATGCATATTTATAAATATTTTTCTACAAATTGCCATTTGTAGCTGTATTTCCTAGCAATATAGGAACAATACGCACACATTGCAGAACAAAATTTATTATTTAATTTAAATTTATTCCATTTTTATTTTTTGCATTTTCATACCTTTCAGTTTCTTTTATTTTTGTTTGTCTTCTTCATAGATGAAAAGTAAAAATAGTTCTCTCTTTGTGTTTTAAGATCTTTTACAGTTTTTAATCTTATGTTATTTTCAAAAAGTAGGAAGTATAAGTGCAAAAAGTGAAGATGACAAATGCCCATCTTTCATATGTTTTAAATATTTTTTAACTGATAACTATTAAGAAGTCAATATTTGATTCTTTCATAAACTGTGATATGCAATATTATCACAACTATAGTTGATATAAAAGTAGTTATGATGGCTGCATTCTTAAGGTTGGCAAGCTTCATTTTAGCATCAGCTAGAGTTTGTGTTTTAAAAATATTTGAAAATAAAATATTTATTGCATCTATAAAGATGTAATAAGTTTTAAACACAATCTCACAATCTTCTGCCTAAACAAAATCTTTAGTAATGCTAAGTTTGCTTTTTTCTTTCCCTTATGTATGTGTTGAAATATTCAAGATATTCTGTAGGTCACTACTTCTGCCTCTTACCTCAGCTGAACTGCATTAGTTACATCTCAGTAGTCAATACTAGCGTAGTCGACTTAGCTTTCACTGGTACTTCTCTCATGTGACCCCCTATTTAGCACTGAAGTTAATCTGCTAAAAAACAGTGATAAGTCTTCCAGGTTTCTGTGCCATTTTATTTCATGAAGTCACCACAGAATTACCCTACTTAAGTTGATTTAATTTATTCTGAAGTCTGGAGTCTGCTACTGGGCCAGATCATAAGCAATAGTTGAAATGCAATGTTAAAATATGTTGGTTCATACACAAAGCAACCAGATGTCCTTTCTTTGCATTTCTTGAGCCCAGTAGTCCAACCAGAGCCTATGTATGTCCATTTAGGAAAGTACATGACAAAAGCACATCAGAGTACTGGCAGAGGTGAATGATATCCTATTCACACGCTGTTTCTGCTGGCTGAGTTATCAATAGGGAATGGGTAAAATTAGGTGATTGGATGTTCAAATTTGAGACCCTGAAGGAAAACATCTGGGTTGCCATTTTGCCTGGGTTGTCACTAGGAAACAGATTTTTTTCTTTCTCTCTCCCTGATATTTTTTTTCTCTCTCTCAAATAATTTGCCCAGTTCAGCATATAGCATGAAAGAGAGGATAAAACACTCTCTTTGTTCCCCTTGCATGTCTCAGTATTACAGGACAGAACACAAGGAATGTATTACCCTTGAAAAGAATATTAATGGAGCCTGGCTTGTGACTGGCTTCCCTTTCACCTATGTGATCCTCTAATCTGTTAAAAAATAGTGCTGGAATAGTCAGTAGTCTTATTTAGAGAGCTTGTTTCTTTTTTTTTTTTCTAGTGAGCAATTACTTATTAACTTGGGAATGTCTGTAACATTTTTGTGGTAGACTTCCATGTTTCAGTCCCTTCACCTTTTTGTTTGCTGGAGACATTGCAGGTATTAACAGGATAACATCTAGCTTATGCTGCCAGTGAACAATAAATGAGCATCTGCATATAGCCCTCTACTACAAAATGGAACCTCAGCAACTCATCTCATTGCTTGTAGAGATTCTGCCTTAAATTTGGTTTGGCCATTTAAGCTAAGCATTTTTTTTGAGTTCTTAATGCAAGCATGTTAGCATATATAAGAATTCAGTATTGCCGTGCTAGTGATTAATATAATGTTCTTTTACTTCCTTGTAACAAGATCCAAATTTGTGTTTTCAAACTGTTGTGGATATAGAGACACTGTGCTGATGTCAATGATGTGTAAATTTACATATTTACTGTGTTATGTACACTTCACGAAATCAAGTTCTCAACCACCCTTATAAAAACTCTAAGCATGTGATTGAATCAGAATATATCAGGGTCTGTGGTACAAACTTTCCTCCCAGCTCCATAAAATGCATAATTTCTTTTACTTGCAGTATGCCAGATAATAGCTGGACATTCAAATATACTTGTTACAGTAACTGGACAATACAGTACATAACGTATTCTGATAATTACATACAGGCTCAATAACATGCATGCTGAGCTGCTGTCATTTGAAAAATGGTGCCGTGGTGTAATTTAGAAATAAAATAGAAATATCTAACACTATGGTTGAATGACAGAAGTGAACTGAAACAGTGACTTGGCTAAGTCTTTCTTCCCCTAGAAAACCACTAAAAATCTGCAACTGAGTTCAGCTTCTTTAGGCAAAATGTTCAATCTTTAGCAACAGTGCATACAGTCCATATACCCTGTGCTTTAAAATAATAATGGGAACATCTGCTAGCCTGCTGCATGGACAATAACTCATATTTTTTCAGCGTGAAAACTTGTGCCTGACATCTTGAAATTTAAATTGGAACTGAAGACATGTACCAATGGGAATGTCAATTACCATTATCATTATCATCACAAGACAATTTGATTCAAATGTTTAAGGAAATGAAGCTGAAGGAAAACATTTAGTTTGGCCAGTGGAGAAAAAAAAATCCAACAAACCCCAAACTAATGAATGTCCTTTTATGTAAAAAGTTAGAATAAGTGCCCCAGTAAAGAAAAATAATGGTTTTTATGTTTGGAATGTGGCTTGACATCACTTCCAAAAATCCCTATGAAGGCAAATTAAAATCACGTGAAAAACTGTGGTCCATAAGTGTAAGGGCAGAAACTTTTAGGTCTTAAGAAAATCATGTCTCTGACTTCATCATCACTGAATATGGACAAGTTTCTCACAGTTTCCAGGATGAACTGGTTTCAAATATGCCAGGTACTCAGAATAATTCATTTTAGGACAGACCTTCCCCATGGTCGTTGAGCCCAGATTTTCCAGACTGAGGTCTCCTTTTCTCCAGCAGTCTCCCTCTGGCTTTGGAGAATGAGAAACAGAAAGTAATCTTGTTTGAGAAAGAGGCCTGAAACAAAACAAAAGGTAGATTGAAACAGGGAGCTTGCTACCAGAAACTGGAAAAAGGAACAAAACTAGTACAGGCTAGTATTGTAGGCAAAAATAGCTTAAATTGTGAATGCTAACAGGTGGCACACAATTGACTACATCTGTGTGTGTGGGGGTGAATGCCTGAAACTGAACTTCTGAACTCTAAAGTAGAAATCTGCTACCTGCTGGGTGTAACTAGCACCAGCTGGTTGTAAATTTTGGTAACAACTGGACTAAACAAAAGTGGCACATTCTGCATCCTCCAATTAATAAAAAGACATGAGATGGATCTGCCAGTTTGGGAGCAGATCATGTGTTGTCCTTCTATGCATATATTATTTAGGTGGGAAAGCTGTGTTCCTGAACGAAGAGCTGGATGCCAAAAAGCAGGGTTCCTGAGAAGCAGTCTCAGAAAGAAAAAGAGGGCCTGGAAAGGAAAAGGTGACAATTCTGACTGGAGGAAACATCCTGCAAGTCAGGGAGGATTCTGGAAATTTGAGAGCTGAGACAATGCTGGGAAATGCCCAGGGACCTTGGCAGGTAGCATCTGGGATGGGTACCTGCAAGCAGCTGCACAGCATGAACTGGCACAGCTTTCTGACCAACCTTCTGGGGCCAGCAGGGACCTCCCAGCAAAGAAGTGGAGACCTAGTGAGCATAGCTCTGCGGGGGAGCAAGTAAGTGAGACAATCAAACAGGGTAAAAGTGCTAATCTTGATAGTTCTTAAATAAATCCCAGTATCCCACCTGCATTATGGATTGTCATATACTCTGTCTCACCCTTGACAGCTGGGCAAGGAGGTTTGAACTGAGAACTAAAAGAGAAACCACAAAAAGGATAAGAATTTTTGCTATCTGTTAATCCTTAAGTGGCACAGATTTATTGCAATCCACAGATGCAAACATGATGAGGAGTCAGGAAGATTCTGCATTAAGATTTCTACCTTTTTAGCCATATATGAAAGGTGTGGTAAAGGAATATCATGAAGTTTATAAAATTGAGGAGATAGATGTCAACACATCAGAATTAAGATTGCTGATGCAATCTGAATTTACCCTCCCCACTGTGAGTATACATTACATTAACTGTCCATGACACGGCTCAGTATTTTTCTTGCACAGCACAGGTATTTGAATAACCATACACCATAGAGGCAATGGAAGCTGTTCACCATGAAAGTCCTACAGAGGTTAGGCACAGGGCAAACAATGGAGTAAGGGATTGCTAGGCAAGAAAAGCTGTCTCATATTTATGGGAGCTGAATGCTGCCCCAGAGAAATGCATATTCTATCATAGTCAAAAAGTTGCTTTGTGATGCTTTTCAAGTCACTTAAACGAAACTTAGGTCAGTCATTTGGTGTCCTTCATTTTCTGGTTGCCTAACAAGATTTCCTGGAGTCTACTTTACTTACACTAGAAGTTGGTGGGAGAAATATTTGAATAGATAGAGCTAACATACAAAGCTAAATTTAGTCTACAGATAAAGAATTCACAATTGTCTGAAGCTGGCCACGCAATAGAAATGTTGGACTTGAATCCCTTCACATAGCAAATCTCCATCTCTGATGGGAATGACATCATCCCTGGTATCACAGGGTGCTGAGAAGGCTTCTGTGATGTATTGCTACATGATAGTGAAATCAGAAAAGAAAAGTCTGTGAGGAAATGAATAGTTCTCAATAGGAATCTGGATTGTTAGTGTCTAGTAAATAACAAATGGGACCACACATGCTGAACAATGAAACAAAAACAAAGTATTGAGCAGCTGCTCATTAAGTAAGCATCATCCACTCTGTATTGTGAATGAAACAGAGGTCCCCTGGAAAAAAAAATCCTTTAATTAAAATTGTGTGTAATTCATACAAATCAGAATCCTTCACAGAAGACTGCTGAATTGATAGTACCCAGGTAATCCTCTTCCAGCATTTCCTAGCCTTCAGATGCATGATTTTTCTGCTTTAATAAAGTAATGAAACTCTGGGCTTTTTTGTGTGTTGCTCACGAGTTTCTGTGTATTTGTGTATTATGTGTAAACAGTTGATAGATGAATAGGTTGTTAAATACAGAGAAATACCCATCTGATGAGGTTTCAGTCACTGTGTTTTCTGCCAGTCTGATTTTCTACAAAAGCTGAGCTCACTTCTCCTTTTCTTGTTCTGTACCTTTTAACAATTGAACTCCACTTCAGTGGAAAATAGAAAGTGAAGGCTGGGATTTGGGGATAAGTGTATTTGTGAACTATCTTCCATCTGTACCACAAACCTGACGTCACAGGGGGGAATGAAGCAAAGGGTGTCTGCTGCAGCTTCACATAAATCCATCATATTCCTGCTGAACACAGCAAAAGCATATTGCTTTATGCGCATTTTTTCCCTACCTTAAATTTTGCATCATGCACTTTGTAGCAGTGCTGATCAGATTTCTTATAAAATGCCTATGTAATAACCTACTTACTTCAGTTTCAACAGGTTTTTTTTTTTCAAAGCAGACTGTGACACATGAAATTCATTATCATTATAAAACAAGTTCTTGAATACATTATAAGTCTTTTCATGTCATCGTTTTACATCTCATATTTTGCCACTTTGGAGTATAGTAGTGTTGTACTGTATGTGGGACCTACATCAACTCATAGTTCTAACACAGCTACTTCTGAATTCATTCTGTATCTTGTTGTGCCAAGAAATAGTACTACAAGATTTTAAATATCTTACTTTTGGTCACGTGGTTAGTACCAAGACACCGGGCAGAGATCCAGGTCAAACTTAAGGAAGAAAAATCAAAGAAAACAGAAGATTTTTCTATCTTAAGTTAAACTTCTACTTAACTGAGATTGATATAATTATGTTTACGCCAACAGACTTGTATTTAAATGGTTAAATGCATTTGCTTTAATTTAAAAAGAATGAAAAGAAAAAAAGCAACTTTGCCTGACATGACCTCTTACTTTGCTCTCGTGTCATTTCCATTCACTCCTAACAGCTTTTTTAGTTTATATAAAGTAGATGTAAAAACTGCCCAAACTAAACATGACCTTGTCTTCCTGTGAGTTGATTTTAAACTGTGCCTGAATGTCGTGGCAGGTCAGTATTAGGTTTTTATTTGAGTGTATGTGATTAAAATGCTTTGTGATTCAACCTTTCAAAAATTTCTAAACGTATAAACTTGACAGAAGTGAAGAGATGCAGCCTGATACTTAAGTAAAAAGTCAAGCAAGGATAGAAGACATTTCTGATAGTCGAGGAATCCTCATTTAAGCAAACTGATGTTCTTCAGTCACTTCCTAAGGCTTGTTTGGTTTGTTGAGTGTCAGGACAGGTCAACTGGTGTAACCCAAACATTAAGATTTTCTTCTTTCACTTTGAGCGAGGGGTTTGTAAGCCTTACCCATGCTTTCTAGACAACTGTATCAAACTTGGTAAGCCATAATTCAGCTGACACTAGGCAGGTCAGGCTTTGTATTTCCTCTTGTCCTGGTTCCAGCTGGGATAGAGTTAATTTTCTTCCTACTAGCTGGCATAGTGCTGTGTTTTGGATTTAGCATGAGAATAATGCTGATAACACACTGATGGTTTAGTTGTTGCTAGGTAGTGCTTACACTAGTCAAGGACTTTTTCAGCTTCCCATGCTCTGCCAGGTGCATAAGAAGTTGGGAGGGGGCACAGCCAAGACAGTTGATCCAAACTGACCAAAGGGCTATTCCATACCATATGACGTCATGCTCAGTATATAAACTGGGGGGAGCTGGCCGGGGGGCAGCGATCGCTGCTCGGGGACTGGCTGGGCATCAGTCAGTGGGTGGTGAGCGGTTGCATCACTTGTTTTTCCTGGGCTTTGTTTCTCTCTCTCTCTCTCTCTCTCTCATTCTTTTCCTTTTCATTACATTTTATTATTATTATTATTATTATTATTATTATTATTATTATTATTATTATTATTATTATTTCAGTTATTAAACTGTCCTTATCTCAACCCATGAGTTTTCTTACTTTTGCTCTTCAGATTCTCTCCCCCATCCCACCGGAGGGGAGGGTGAGCGAGCAGCTGTGTGGTGCTTGGTTGCCGATTGGGGCTAAACCATGACACTCTTACTCCATCATATTTGCTGAAGTTCATCTGAAAAGTTTCTGCTCATCTGTTTGTGTGCATCTCATGGCATACATGAGCTGAACTAAATGCTCAGGTCTAAGGGGCTGTGTCTGGCTTTCAAGTCCTCTGGTTCATTCTTCAACTATGTTTGCTAAGATAGAAGCCACTGCAGTTACCTCAGCTGACCTGCAACTTAGGTACACCCTGTTGGATCCAGAAGGAGCTTCTAAGCATAACGATAAACAAGAAATCTTTCAAATATAATTTACCATAAGTGTAGGTGTTAATGCAGAGAGCCATAATTGAAACATAAAAGAACGTGTAGATACCTGGCAATTACAGGAAAGTGAAATACCTTATTTATAGGAGTTGCATCTGAATGGTAGTATAACTCCATTTGTTGAAATGCTATTTATGTTTGAAAGACTTTTTGGTTTTCCAACTGACATTTTCTACCTGGCTTTTCAACAGTAGTCATCTGAGGATGAGAAGATACCTTTACATACTGGAGGTGCTAATCTCTTCCTTCCATGGAATCCTCTATAAAGATTAAACAAAATGATAATACTATCCTTTATCCAACCAAAAAAAAAAAGGGGACTTCATTAAAAAGGGGCACAGAACTGTTCCATCACAGAAACAGCCTAGTGAGCCATTATCATCATTCCCTTTCTCCACACTACAGTTTTAGGGAAGAGGAACAATTTGATGCATTTTAGGCGAGCGCACCCATTCTAGCCAATGAACACAGGACAACAGAGGAAATGAATTCAAGGTCTTCTATTCACTGCCCTTTTGCTGCTGGGAGTTTCTGCTGGGGAGAACTGTACCCCAGCTTGGATCACAACTCCACATAGAGAGCAGGGATCCAGCCACAGTCACTGACTCGTTTGTTACTCCACAGACTTTTAGTCCTTTGTTCAAGTAAGTTCAAGGCATTAAGATTCATTTCTTGAATAAATATCTTTATTAGGCAGGCACCTTGCAGGTATTGTCAACCTCATTATTAACAGGAATTAGTTCTCAAAGGTAATTATTATTTTGCCCACTTTATAGAGGAGGAAATAATGGCATAGACAAGGTTCCTGAAAGAATCTGTGTAGGTGGAAAATTGAAATATCCCTCCCAGAATGACTTTCAAAGATTAGTGTTGTCATCAGGTTCTTCCCCGGATGCATATCCTCATTCCCATCAGGTATTTTTGCAGCCCACAGAATACTGGGTTTCAGGTCAGCAGTCACATCTCCACAGGTGATCCTTCCTATAGTGAGATTATTTCCTTTGTAGCTTATTAGCTGCTTCACTTTTAGTTATAGACTAGGACCTCCCTAACTCAAGAATGACAAAATCTGGGTCAAAGTACCTAGCACATACATTTCCTTCCACTTAATGAAGAGGAAGAAGGAACTTCCATTGGCTTTGGACAAGGAACTGAATTTATGGGGCCCTGATCAATTTGATCAACACCAATTCTTTCCCTTACACCACTTCCTTCCCCTCAGAGAGAACTTTTTCTATACGTTTCTATTATTAGGTGTCATAGGTTCAATGGTTTGTAACATATGTTTAGTATATAAAAACAATTTCTGTGTCACATTTTAAAATATTAACAACTAATCTCTGTCATCCTCCCTCCTTTTTTTTAAACTGGATACAAAATGGCATCTGTCGTGAAAACATTATTATTTAGTGAGCAGTAATTCTCTTTTCCACCTCCAGTATATTTTGTTCGTTTGGGCAAAGTCTTCTACAGCAACTCTGACATATGAGAAATCCTTACAGCATCATAACAAACGATTAAGAATCAGAGCAGAGCATGTAAATCTAAAATGAATGTGCCATTCACAAATTCATACATACTTGCTATGTGTTATAATCTATTTGCAGCTTACCTCCAGGGTAAGACATTTTTCAAACACACTCCTGAAGTCCATACTGGGGTTTTAAAGGTTTGTACAAAAATTAATATTTTCAATCTCAGAAGGTCTTAATATTTAGGATGGTTTTTTCTCCTTCAGCAATGGAAGACAGAAGCTTTCATCTGAAATATGAGTTGCTCATTCAATTTTGTGTATGTCAAAAAAATCCTGGAAAAAAACCCACATTCTCCATCCAAGTCACACTTTCATCATATAAATAATATTGAGGACTACATCTTGCATTTTTTAGCTATAAATCTCCAACTACTTTATGAAGGAGAAAAGAACTGAGGAAAACACATGCTCCATCTAGAAAAGAAGCTGGTGTTATGACTTCAAGGGATGTAGAAATGTGAGTCATACAAGCCAGTGCTAATATAGTATCTCTCCATATGTGTCACCTGCTAAATCTGTGCTGGCACAGATTTCACCTCAGTTTTGTTGTGAGTGAATGCAGTCCTAGGTGGAAGGTAACTCTTCATGGTATCTTCTAATCTGTCCTAATCCTTTGTAGCGTACAGTAGCTTTCTAGCTCTAATTACCAGGTTTTGGAACTGGCACATTTCTCGGGATTTTCTTCTGCTTGATCACACCAGCACTTCCCCATGTAAACAAAGCACACAGAGGGTGATGATTATGATAGCTGATTAAAATAAGTAAACAGATTGGAGGACGTTAAAGTTTTATGCATCCCTGCCATCTGCTTTCCCTTCACACTGTACATATTACTATACATATTGTACACAATTGATTCTGTTTCCACTTCAGTAGCAACAGGCACTGAGGCACACCATCAGTGGATTGAATAATTCACACAAATGACTGCCATGACTGCTCTAGATAGCTGCATGTCTGATATTCTGTTTGTTTCTCATATGATTCTGGCATTAAACTCATCACAATTCGTCTGAATAAAGACATTGAGAAGAAAATGGGAGCAGAAGAGTGGTCACCTTGTCCAACATGGAGAACAACTTGTTTATGTTCAAACTAGACCCATGCATGTAAGGACTTACTCCATTTACTGGTGTAAAGTTATTAATAGGAGAATCGGAGCCATAAAATGTTATCTTTTTACCCTTGATTTTACATAATTTCTAACTCTTTTAAGTTACGCTTACAACAGATTAATACAGATTTTCTATCCATTTTAAGAACTGCAAATGAACAGCATACATAAGCTAGATAGTGATATCATTATGTTGAATAGCACCTTGTACATAAAACCATCATAATGAAAGCATTACCCTGCCTGGGGAAAGAAGCACTGGTTAGTCTGAATAAGAAAACTGCAACGGGATTCTTTATTAAATGGCTGTGTCAGAGAACAAAAAGAAACTTTCTTCTCTGATATTCAGACCTTTTTCATAATATCTGGGAATGCTGCATTTCATTAAATCAAGCAAAAAAAAAAAAATCCAAGCATATAAAGTGCAAGGGCAAGAAAATTATTGGTATGACCAATTTGTAGGTAGAATATGTGCCAAGATGGTAAAATGGCCAAAAGGCCCCGGCATCTCAGTATTTGAAGTGTAAATACAGTCTACAAATCTGATTTTTTTCACACTGATTTTTCAGCATGTAATTCCAGTGATTTCAATGGAAGGACTTTGTAAATCATAGACAGGAAGGATAATCATGCATTCAGGCAATTGACTGCCTATGAAATAACATAAGTTTTCTTAAAAGCTGTTTTTCAGGGAATTTCCTGCATGAATTTAATCAGTCTACCACAACCTTATCTACCAATACAGTGATAATAACATTTTCTCAGATGGTATTGTGAATACAGTCCAGTTTGTATTTATAAGGTTCCCAGTAAGTAATTAATAACATAAAGAAAATGCATCCTTCAGTGTTGACCTTATCATGAGACAGAACCGGGGACTAAGCACCTATGACACCATAGGTAATAAAAGCTCTTTCAGTCTTTGAAATAATATTGATCTTAATATAAGATTGATTAATTGATCTTGGTAGGGTGGGCACACGGAGCACCACGAATTGCCAAGAGCATAAAGTTACCCTCTCTTTGGAGAGCAATCTCATATCAACAACCTCCTTTTCAGTTTCAAAACATGAAATTCCCTGAAGAGTTAGACATAAATTATAAAAAAGTGGAAAAGATTAAAATACGTGATTTTCCTTTAACAGCAAAATGTATCAATCCCAGATCTTGGTTAGGAAGGTCCACAATCTCACTGTTAGTTTTTCTCATGACCATATAAATGTAATAGGGTGGACCCTTTAATCTGCTGGATGAGTATCTCACAAATCTGCATAAGTACACTTAAAGGCAAAAAATATAATTACTACTCCTTTATGAACTCTGGAATGTTAAGAAATAACTCAATAAATGAATGTGTTTTTATAAGCTGTGGTATGAATTTTTCCTGTAACATATTTCCAGATTCTTAATTGGAATTATCTACCCCACTTGAGAAATTAATCAGGTTAATAATTTTAACAAGGTTTATTAACTAGACATTTATAAGGTCTCATTTGTAATCTACTTGAAAGAAAATTAGCCCAATCATAGCTCATCTTTTATGAGCCATCAGGTCACTTTCATGCATGAATTAAAACTAATATTTTTTTTAGATTATTATTCTACTAGACTTTCTCAATATGGATTATTTCTACACTGACAAGCTATCCATTCAGCTTCAGTTTATGGGCCTCTCAAAGATCTGAACAGCAATCATTCCAAAAGATTGTGACAAAGCTCACAGTCATCTTTTATTTAAAATATAGATGAGATTTTGGGTTTTGGAAGGATCTGAACTGTGGTTCTATCCCAAAACTACAAGATAAAGACCCAGGATTTTGCTTTAGAATCAAGATAGTAGATTGTAAAAGGTGCAGATTCTAATAAATTTATTCTTTTTTAGTAAGTCTAACATCGTAGTGGGACTACCACAAAGAAAACTGCTATTAGAACAATCTGTTTAATAACTAACATATCATCATAAATATACTGCAGACATTGCAAAGTTTTATTTCTGTTGGTTATAAAGGTGTGGGTCTCTTACAAAAGTTTTTGAATCTTTTCCAAAAATGGGCCTGCAAGACCTCCTTGGCCTGCAATTATTGGCTAGGATTTGCATACATGGATTTCTCCTGCAGATTCCAGGACTATTCTTCATTTTGTCAGAAAAAAAAAATCATAAATGTTTTTTATTCCTTGTTTAGTATCCAAAATATTTGTATGAATATTTACTGGAGGTTAAAATAACTTATATTACTGAATAGGCCAAGTGACAATGAAGAAAATGACTAAAGTCACATAATAGTTATAATTTAGTACCTCTGTATTTTTCACCATAGTTTTTACTGTGACAGAAAGGAAAAAATATAAAAATCCACTTGATCAGAGGCCCAGAAGTGATGTAGTAAATATCCGCTTAAAAACATCAAATGGATTATCTCACAGGAAGGAAGGAATGTATCAGTGACCATAGTAAACATGTGAGGTCTCACAGTCAGTGGGAACGGAAAAGTCTTTAATATTTGTTATAGTACAGNGCTTTTGCTTTACCTATTAAACTGTCTTTATCTCAACCCACGAGTGTTCTCACTTTTACCCTTCCTATTCTCTCCCCCATCCCACTGCGGGGCGGGGGGTGAGTGACCTGCGTTTCATTGCTGAATGCTCAATCAGTTGGTGAAGTGAACTAAACCTTAGCAATCTAAGCCTCCTAAAGGCAGACAGTGACACCACTGACTTGGAAGCAGCAGTAAAATGGGATCTGTGGTATGATCCGTGCAGTCACTGATATGGGGAAAGGAAGAAAACACAGCATACTCCATGGAAGATGCTGGTGGGGGAGAATTAATTGGACAGACATGGTGAAC
>VYZW01048822.1:105828-135741 GCA_013401315.1 Balaeniceps rex | reverse complement strand
CAGTAACTCAAGGATTTCATAACCTCTTGTGAGGGTACTAGAACTTCACTTTGGGGAGTGTTTTATTTGCTGCAGTTTTGTTATGGTTCCTTAGCAGAGATTAAAGCAGTTAGTGAGCGTGGTCATCTTTTCCCATTCTTCTAACAGTATGGGTATAGCTGCTTTACTGTCCTTCTGTAGTCTTGCAGAAGGTCCCTGTTGACACTTGAGCAAAATCAAGAAAAAAAACCTATTGGGCCTTAAAGAAATGTTCAAAACAATAGGTAATCTTAAGAGATGCCAAGGGTGCAATGACACAATAGGTAAGACCTGATCCTCTGCCTAAAAGAGGATGTCCAGTGTCCATCCTCTCACTTGCACCACATTTCTTTTGCCAGCTCTGCCACTTGTCATCTCAGAACAAGCTAGTTCAGCTTGCCAAACTGTCAGTGAACTACCTCAGAATAAAAAATTAAAAACTCTTCTGTTGAGTTAGTAAGTCAAATAGGCTTACTGAGAAGCAGGTGTGCTGCAGCCAGATGAGGAAGCTGCATCATCAGAGTTGGAGAAAGGAGAGATGGGAATCCCCCTTCCATTTGCAGTGAGCTCTTCGCTGAGTGTGTTGTAAACTCATCCTCTATACTGTAATTTTTGCCAGTGTTACAACGTTGGACACGTGTCTTGAACTGTGAATGCTCCTGTTAGAGCAACACTTTGCAGTGCAGTCTTACAGCTGATCTTGCTTCAGAACAGCTTGATTGGCGAATAATTAAAACAAGTCCCTCTGTCTTAATGTTCCTGTGTGTAATAAGTATGAAAGACCAACTAGTTGCTTTAAAAATATTTATCTTGCATTAGAGCTTGGAACATGGGATGAGTTTGTTCTCAATGAATGAGAAGTAATGTACTTTCTGCCTCACCTGTGAACCTAGCCTCTGTTGAGGAGACTTTGGGTTTTTTTTAGGACATAGCTTTGAAGTAACTTGGTATGCTTGAACAAAGGAAGCACCTTGCATGCTTATTCTAAGATGTAGCTCTGAAGGGAAGGTGCATACTAAGTTCTAACTCTTTCTTTGTAATGTCCTAGTCCACCCAATCACAGGATGAATTTAAGCTGGAGGATCTGAAGAAGTTGGAACCAAGTAAGTAATATCTTTGTATTTTGAGTGAGTGACATTTATCATTAAAGTGGAAAATACGACAGCGGCATGAATACTGACTGACCACGATGTGATTTGACAGTAATGCTGTTTTTAGATGGTTCTTCCAAATATCTGTTATCACGTAGACAAAACCTGATGTGTATTAAGGAATGTAATATGGGTAACTTCAAAGTATAGTAGTCCTAATGTTTCAGATAACATATTCATCTTTATTCTCAAATCATCTTTATTGTCAAATTCCTTGTGTGCTGCTAGTTTGCACAAAATAGTAATTTAACCTATCAGTAGTAGAGTATATAATCAGCTGGAAAATTTACCTGTACATTTGTTATTTGAACTGAATTTCAGCACTGTGTGGTCTTCCTCCTTGCAGCATGAAATTTATTTTTTCTTCTGAAAATATTTAACTTGTGCTCATGGTAGCCAATCACCTGTCACCTACCACCGTAACGCTACCAGACTAACAAAGTTAAGAGTCAAAGTGAGGATGTGAGTCAGTCTTTGAAGGGTTTTGTGTGATGTTGTTTTTTCCCAACTGATCCTGGGTCAGTTCTTGGTGTGTCAATCCAGAAATAACTTTTTCATGTAGGAAGTATCTATTTATCTGTTGCATTTTCCTTCCCGTAACACTGGCTGCTTTGTTCTCAAAGCATCCTTATGATCAGAGCTTCTACATCTAAGCAATATTATCCTGAATGCTAACACTTCTGCTGTTCTTGGGGATCAGGAGATGTGGAAGAGCGTCTTTCATGGTGGCAAAAGCCGGTTTTATTTTGCTTCTGTCACAGTTGTATCGCTAAGGGGGATGTTGGGGATAAACATGATGGGCAGGCAGGTGTTTCCACTTCATGAATAAGCTGAGCTTCTCTTCTCTAAGTAACTGGTACAGGATCCTACATGGAAGCTTGTCAAGAAGCAGGGTGTTGAATTGAGGTTCCTAATGTCTCTACCAAAACACAGAGTCCAAATGCTTTTAAGCTGTTCCCTGAAAATGCAAAGTGAAGGTATGTTACAAGACTGCTAGGCCTGTGAAGACCATAACTCAGGAAAGGGTTCAACTATATGTTGGAAGTATTAGGACTTTCTCAATCTACATATTGCATGTCTGGCCTCTGCATCCTCTGATTTGGGATTATTTTGTATAGATACTCCTGCTCTCTGTTTACAAAGTATTTAAAATGTTGTAATTGTTTAATGACTGTGGATTTTGGACTCCGTTGTGCAAATGCCCTGTGAGTGACTGAATGATGGAAGAGGGAGAGGAATCATGTTTTAATTGATCAAACTGTTTACAAATCAAAGGAAGTGACTATTGAAGGGTTTAGTCAGAATTTACATTCTGACAACAGATGTAAAGCTTCCCTTGAAATGCCTCCTTTTCTTAAAAGCCAAAATTTCAGTTACTGTACAACAGTCCTGTTGCTTATCTTGCTCTCCCTCAGAGAACTGGTTTTTAGCTGTCAAAAAACTGTTCAACAGTGAAGCGCGTTCAGCCCACGCTTCATACAACAAGCAGCTATATTAAAACTGAGGAAGAGTGTGTGGCCATCAGTTTTCAGAGACACTGAGTTATTTTCCTTGGAGGAGAACGGGTGCTTCTATGACAACAATTGAACATTGATGTCCTTAATGCTGCTGTCTGACTTGGATTGTTCTGGCCTCTTTCTCTCTGAATTGTGCCTTTGTTTTGTGGTTTTTAAGTATATCTTGAATAGAGTAAATCTTAGTCAGGCCAACGTCAGCCATTTCATAAAATACACCATGAAGTGTTTTAGTTTGTGTGTTGTCAGTTTTCTCTTGCGTTCCACCAGAAAAAGCTAAAAAAAATCTGGGCTGGCAATGCAAATAAGCAATTCCTTTGTTAGGTCGAGCCATTCTGTTAGGGTGGAACAAAAACAGCTATTCACACAATTTGGCTTGTTTTAATTACTTTTGTGCTTGAAAATGTCAAAATGGCTGAGAAATTTGGTTTAGGTGTTGTTGTAACAACCAAGGCCCTTAGATTTAATCTCTTCTTTTTGGTTGTTTTTTTTCCTCCTTGTGTTGTCAAGTTCTAACTCTTCCTACTTAAGCTTGCATTTCACGCTGCTTGGAAAGTGAAGCAGTTGGCTAGTTTTGTTTGTTTATAGGATTTGTCACCGAATCTTTTGTGCTAGAATAATGCTACAGGAGGGTCCGTACATACAAATAGTTCTTCTGAGACTACACTGTGTGAAATTGCTAACACACTGGATCTCACAAATCCTTTTCTTGTGAAAGCTTATACCAGTGTTATAATACACATTACAACTGGATAGGCTGGGCCATCCCGTGTGCCTGTGTTCGTGTGTGATAATTCTAGTCACTAAGCAACTAGTTTCAAACTCAGTGTATATGTATTATAAGAGAATTAGATACTGGGTTGTACTGGGGAGCCTGATATCTGAATTGTTTTGGGTTGTCTATTTAAAAAAAAAAAAAAATCAGTCTAGGTATCCATAGGCTGTCACTAAAAATCCAAATGGGCAGTGGTCTTTACCAAGTTAGTGTGTACTGGTCTTACTGCTCGTGTTAATAATTTCTTCTGAAATCTTTCAAGAGAGAGCCAACTGCTGATAAAATCAATGTGATTTTGTCCAGTGTCACAACAGAAATGGCAGCTTCTGCACGAGAGCCTGCAGAACGGTATTTTTAAAAGATTTCTGTTGGAAAAGCAACATAAATGCAGGCCACAATGCTGGGATCTGCCCATTAGATACACACATGGAGAACTTTTTGTGAATCGTGTTCTCATCAGCAGCATCACAGAGGGGAAGTGCTCTTTCTCCCACAGGCGACGTGTGTTTTTAAAAACAAAACAAAAACCAAAAGAGCGCAAACCAACCTCCTAAAGCTTGGGTGTCTTATGCAGTATTGCAAGGGAGATTCCTGTTCTTTGTAACCTATTGGGTTTTTTCTGTGATCTGGTTATTTTTATTTAAATCTGCTGAAACTTGCACTTGTGGTAGGTGTAAAGAGGATTTTTCCTTTTCCTCAAAGGATGATTGTTGCATTGCTGTTTTATTGGTTTGCTTTTTCTTAGTGACTTTGAATAAGTATTTCACCAGGCTGAGTGCTGTCGATCCACTTCTTATCCTGATGATGTTTAAAGGAGCGCTTTAGTAAATCACCGTATTACAACTTTGCAAAATTATTTGCTACTGGTGATGAGTCAGAGTTGAAGGACTTTTAAAAACTTGATCTGCAGCTTTCTGCGGCAAAAGGCAAGAGATTCTGGATGGTGTTTCTGACCTAAACACTCAGCATCGCCTTTGTTCCCAACACCCCCAGGGTGTCCGAAAGCCGCGTGCTCCCGTGGGCAGGTCCGGCACCAACGCCCGTGTGCGTGGCTGCGGCTCTGTGGCAGGAGGGTGTGTGCTCAGCTCTGCCTCCAGGCAGCATCAAGATTTTAGGCGCTGTAAAACCGTTTGCCTTTTTTCTGTGCTCGTATCAGTGGAGTATTTTGTGCCCTCTAGTGATGGCCGAGATGAATTACTAGAAGGGTTGTTTTTTTTTTCAGGGGATGTTCAGTCACGTAGCGAGAGAAACTGGTTACTGAGAAGAGAGAGGAATCTAGCACTTACCAGCCTTTGGAAGGTGGCAGGAGAACTACTATAATTTCTGTTGCTTCTGTATAAGGTGCCTATGATCTGTAAGAGATCTCACATTACTGAGATTTTTCTGCCTGGGGCAGTTTCACTTTCTGTCTCTGGTATGATGTAGCTCTCCAAGAACTGGGGAATTCTGAGAGTGATTAAAAATCCCCTTCTTTTCCTGAACCTTGGCTGTGCTGGAGGGTGACTGTCTGCTATTAATCAGCTGCTTTTCTGTTGGGAAGTCGCTGTGATTCTTTGCCACCATGTTGACATCTGCATTACTGATCCCTTGGAGCAGAAGTCTTTGGAGAGAGAGAGAAAGACTTGGCATCAGTTTTGTCTGTCACATCTCTGACTGAAGGCAATTTAAAGCTTTGTATTTATGTATTGTGTCTGGCTGGAATCAGGCAGTACCTAACCTCTTGGGTGGTGGTACAGAAATCAGGGGGGAAAAAAAAAATCAGAATGAGCAAAGATTGGAAAGACTTTTTGGGTTCTTCATAGTTTCCCTGAGGGGTTCTTTATTTGTAGCATTCAGATGGTGCCTGGTAAGTTAATGATGGAGCCCACGCTGAGTGATGTGAATATGAAGACAGACAGGGAAGCTCTCCTACCCTGGCTGAATTGTAGCGTGCAGAGGCGGAGGGGCCTGGCAGTGGTTCCTTAAACATAACTGGTATTTAAGTACCTCTGGGTATTTGCGTACTCTTAACACTGTTTAAAAGAGTTTTGTTCTCATTCAGTAGTCCTAAGGGGACATTTCTACAATGTGCACTGAGAGGGCTTATTGCAAAGTGAGTCTCAGTGGGAGGACCCAGGTTTTTCTACCTTCTTTCCCCCTACCCAGCCTGGGATACTTACTCATTGTCTGGTAGGAGGGTGCCTCTCCCTGCAGGCATTCTCTTGAAAATTTTTAGGCCCTTAAGCATTTCATGATGGCTAATTTCTTTCACATGCTTTTGGAAATTTTGCTTTTACTCATAAATGCTTTTGGAATAACAGCTAAAGTTGTGATTACTAAAACTTGAGTAAGTTTCCAATACAAATGGCAAAGCCATTCTCCACCGAATGCTGGAGAGTTTAGTCGGTGTCTCTGGGGCTTGATGCTCAGATGTTGCAGTGTATCTCTTCTGAATTTTGCCAATCTGACCAGACATCTGAGGGCAGAAAAAAAGAAAAAAAAAAAAAAAAAAAAAAAAAAAAAAAAAAAAAAACAACAACAACAACAAAAATACCCAAAATACATTCATGAAGAAATAGGAAATCTCAACTAAGCTATGTATTACCAGCATGCTTGGACTCCCACGGTGGCTGTCTAAATGTGCAGCCTACATGTGTGCTTAAGTGTGGTGGTCCTGGAGACTTCAATCTGTTTGGAGCTGTTGCCAGTAACAGCACCACCCTCCTTTCAATAACCGCCAAAGATTGCTACCGCTACCCCAGGGGTCTGTAGCTGTTTCTCCTGATGCTTTTGGTTATTGCCATGTTTATCTTCCCTGCCTGTGTAAATGTGGTGGTGACTATGTACCGGAATTGCAGTTAGCCTGTCTGAATGTTATAATGATATAGCTCTGATCAGGACTGTACTGGTGTTTAAAATGTGTGAGAAAATGTTTTTACTATGATCTGATTTTTTTATATTATTATTTGTGTGTGTGAAGATGTTGTGAGAATGGACATAGCTGTGCAAAGTAGTGGAATTAATGCTTGTTTATGGATATGGATTCTTTCCCCCCTCCCCTTCCTGTCTACAGTCTTAAAGAATATCCTCACTTACAATAAGGAGTTTCCCTTTGATGTTCAGCCTGTCCCACTCAGGTAAGAGAGAACTGGGTCACTTCATGTACAGATACGTATCCGAAAGGGAGCATAGCCTGGGACCTGGTGTACACATGAGACACTAGAATTTCTAGAGCTGCCTACTTGCTGTATTGCTTTGGGTAAACTGGTTAAAAAACCCCTTTTGAATTCTGATTTTCTAGGTACCACTAAAAATCAAGCCTATGCTTTTGGTAAAATCAGTAGTTGGTAGGCCCCCACATCTCTCTGTATTGTGTCTTGGGTTTAGACTCTCTGCTTTGTATGTGAGCTGAGCTCCTGCAACCTCTGTCAGGGTCTGTAGATACAGTTAGTAGCTAATCAGAAGCATGAAATGGCATTAAAGCATATTGCGTCTGCTCTACACTCGGGACACTGACTTGTGAGTTGAAAGCTGGATGATGAAGGTTCTTTGGCCTCATTCTTTTTCATATTTTACAGGAAGATTTTAGCACCTGGAGAAGAAGAACACTTGGAGTTTGAGGAGGATGATGAGGAAGGAGGAGCTGGAGCAGGGTCTCCAGACTCTTTTCCTGCTAGAGTTCCAGGTAGGGGCACTAGCCTTGCCATGCCAGCCTATGTAGCATGTGTAAGTTCTGTCTCCGAGAAGCCCCTTTCTCCACCTGTCACTTGAAAAGTTTGGGTGAAGAGCAACAGGCTAATGTAAACTCTAATGCTGTCGGAGAACCACAAAGGTGGCCAGTGGGTTTTTTTTTTTCTCAGCAAACAATATCTTATTGCAAAACAGTCTGGATAACAGTATGGATAACCTGTGAGGGTGGTACCATCTACCTCAAATAATTAGCCTTTATTCCTTGTTCAAACTCAGTATTTTTATTCCATGCACTTTCTTAACTGTGCGATGTGAAGTGTTTTGAACATGTTTGTTCAAATTGCGGCAATGTTTCTGCTGCAAGGGGCATTACATCCTGCTAGAGATGTGATAAGTTGTTGCTGGTTATGTTTGTGTTGCATCATCTGGTGAGGCAATGGCTTAGACTAAACCCGAGCTCAGAGGATAGAGAGGGGGTAGCTTTGGTTTTGATAGCTTAAGTCCTTGTCCATGTGAAAGCACTTGTAGAACTGGACGTACCTACAGATTCTAGAGAAGTCTTGTAACTTCAGTTTTTGACAATTTACCAGGTAAAGGAGTAGGATGTTCCAACAGAGGTTCTTTTGGTTCCTGGTGTAGTTTCTTTGCAGAAGAAACAAGTTTCTAGTTTCAGAGCAGGTTGGCAAACTTTGTATTTCAGGAAGGAGATAACAAGTAGGGAAACTAGTACTGGAATTATGGTTAAAAGAGCTGGGGTGTTTGCATTACTTATGCCTGGAGAAAACACATCTCTGTCCTTAGATTTGAGCCAATGCATGCTACTGAATACGATCCCTGCAGGCTATATTGTTGTAGATATGCACAGTCTACAGTTGTTTATGCTAAGCTCACAAATAGGCTATAATATATTGTGATATTCTATTGCTGACACTTACTATCTTGATCCTTGTTAATCACCGTGATAAATACATTTATGAAGATGTATTCTGTCTGTCCAAAGTACAGCAGAGATCTTGAGTAGCTCTTGGTGTGGTGGTGTGACCATTACCATAGTGCCAACAGTTAGAGCTGTACACATATAGTGGACATAGAAGTTGTGTATGTGCTTAAGAAAGAATCTAAGTTGATGATAGACAGATTGAGTTTACAGTTAAATCACTTTCAAAGAAGTAGAGTAGCCAAATCAGAAAGAGGAGAGGTTTGGAACATATACTTTCTTACAGAATTATTCTTCAGTAAACCCATGCTTTTAAGAGGAGGTGAGAGGAACTCCTGAACTTACTGATATTTTACATTGTTGTCTACTTAATAAACTGCATATCTGACTTTTCTGAATTTTTTTGCATTAAGGTAAACTTTCCTATAGCTACAATAATCTAAACCCCTAAAGTGGTTTTATACTACTTGAACACAGATCTTGTTTCCCCATTGAATGTAAATTAGCATGGTGCTTCTTACCTGATTGGAGGTTGGTCTGTTGCTCTTTCTCTGGGTGATGAGGATTAAACAAAAGCAGTTTGCAGCCTTCTAAGGTGAGCATTATAAGTAAAGTGGACTTTCCATATTGAATTGATAGAACTGTGTTGCACTCTTTGCTTCTATATGCCTTTAATCCATAGTGCACAACTGTATTGTCTAACTGACCATGGTCTTGTCTTCTACATGCATGGCTTCATCGTTATCACATTGCACCATTCATCTAACCCAGGAGCCAACGAAGGTATGATAACCTTTTAGTATATACAGTTATTTCTTTGATCATGTTCATGTAGCTGTGATGTTCTTCATTCAGTTCTTCGTTTCAAACCCTCAAAATGCAATCTTTTGTAACAATCGTAGAACTAGGCATCTATGTATTGATCTTCATTTGCCTTCAGTACCAGAAAAAGGGAAGGTCTTACTTTGTGATGCAGCTTACATAGCTCTCTAGAAGTCCTACTGCGCTAATAAAGACATTCTTACTTGCAGTGTAGCCAAAGATAGGTGTAGCTAGATTTTTCTGTAGTGGAATACGCATTTGATGGGAAATCTTACACAAAGAATACTTACGTAGTTAGACTTCTGGGCTGTATGGAGCTGAACTGACCAATGGCTTGCTGCCTCTAACAGCAAAGGTTTCCTGCCTTTCTCCTGGTTATATACTTCTTTATTCCAGTGCTGTGCTGGCAATGGATTCTTCTGTGAACCATTTCCATTTGTGAATCCAGCAGGAGACTTGTCACTTTTTCCCCTTTCTCTGAATCGGGGTTTGGGAATGGAGAGACTGAATGCCTGTGTCTTGGTGGCAGTGAGCTGTTGGGTTGGCTCACCTTTGTATATCTGAAATGCACTTGTGGGAGGACACTTACGTTGTTTGTAGTTGCTCCCTCCCCCCTTTGGCAATGATGCCCTGTGGTTGTGTCCGAAATGGCTGGCAGTTTTCTCATGAAAAGCCTCAGTGTGAGCCTGCTGAAGGCTAACAGGCCCAAGCCACGGTGGCAGACTGGCAGTGCGATGCCCGGCCCTAGTGAAGCTATACCATAGAGAGGTTACTGTCAGCTAATGGCTCCTGTGTGAAATGGCTACAGAGGCTTCAGAGAAAGACCTGCTTGGGTGGTTGCGGCTCGCATGAGACAGGTTACAGTCAGCTGCTTTAGTCCATCGCTGGTTTGGCTGTTCCTCCTGCTGAGGCACAAAGGAAACCATCTTCCTTGGAGACCATCTGTCCTACTGTTCTCTTATCTGCTGGAAGGGGGCTTGACTTTTCTGTTCATTGCAACTCTGCAATTTCACACATTCCAGAAAGCATTTTTCAAGAACAGAATAATTTTTCTTAAGCTACTATTTTTTATTATAATGCCATTCTGATGCATCTTTCAGGTGACCTTTTTTTTTGTCAGGTATCCCATCACTTAGTCCCTTTGAGTAGTGGATAGGAAAACTGAAAGTTAGAGTTGTTCTTGGCTCTTGGGGGCATGCTGCTTTTAGGAGACACTGAAAGATGGCAGCGCAAAGTTTTGTGCCAAAGAGAAGACGGGCTTGTTTCTACCTTCATTTAGATTGAAATAAGAACTCTGTCTTTGAACATCGGTTCAAGAGAGACAGCAAGATTAACTAGAGCATGTATGCTGCTTTGCAGAAATGGGTGCTCTCTAATAAGTTTGCTTTTTAACATTTCTCATACTATGGTCAGAAGCCTGTCCTGTCCCATTACTTCAGAATGGTGGGTCAAATTCTGACATGATATGTTGTGAAGTGCCTGCAGATGCAGTACCTTGGAGGTCATGAGTCTGCTAGCAGCCAAGACAGGAAATACAGAAATGTACTGCATCATAGATGTGGATTCATGTCTTGCTGATGAACCTGAAAGAGGGACTGGGTGTGGGAGTGCTCATGAGATCTTGCTGAAGCTGTGGCTCTCTAGTTCTAAGAGCAGAATACATGGTCCCCTCTTGCAAAGCCAGTCTCTCTAATAGGACAAAAACTACTTGGTTCTCCAGCTCCTTAAGCAGATCAAGAGGAAAAAAAGTATCAAGGAAAACCCATATTGAACTTGCCAAAGGAAAGTATTACTTTGTTTAGATCTCAAGCCTTGGGATAACTTTTTTTTTTAATTAGAAAACCATAACTTTAAATCAAACTTGCTCATGAGTTAAGCATTTTCTGTCTTGGTGCTTATTCATCTAATACTGGAGAGAGGCTTGAAGCCTGCCAGTTTTTGCTAAAATCAGCATGAATGTCATGGCTTTTAGTAAGTTTGAACAGTTTGGATTTCTTGCCAGCTGCACTGTCTTCCTCAGCACTGTGAGGATTCACCTACCCTGAACATGAAGTTTTGATGCTAAATGTTCTTGATGCAGAGCTGGGAACGCCTTCCTTAAGGCAGAAGGGAACTTGGGGGATGCAAACACTTTTTTTTTTTTTTTTTTTTAACATCTCCTTCCTTTAAATAGAGGCCAATAGAACTTGGATAATTAAGAATGTCTCTTCTGGTTCCCCTATGTCCAGTGGGATTTGCAACAATGCCATTTTCCTCCTTATTTTCCCAGCCTAAATGTTCAACATGAAGCCAAGTCATGTTCAATGGGGTGGGACTCCTGATTAAGTGTCTGAACTTCCTGCAACTGCAGATTGAATCCAGCCTCCCAAATTTAATCCTTAAAAATGATATAAATTCAGCTCCATGCATGAGTTATTCTGCATGAGAGCAAGAAAGAACACTTTAAACAAAGCCCCTCTCTGTTCTTATGACATTAGTTTTTTATGAATTCATTTGACTTGAGGCAGTCCTGGGGTTTTTTGGTGTGGGCTTTGAAATCTGTCAAACGATGCTGTGTGTCTGTGCACACAGATTTTCCCATAGTGCTGTGTACTATTGCGATACGAATCCTTGGGCTTTGAACCCCTTATGGAGAACAGCATCTTCCATGAGAGATGATGGGATAAGCAAGGCCTCTGCTGTAAGGTGACACAAAGGGTTAATAATATGCTTTACTCTTTCCAGGTACTTTATTACCCAGATTGCCATCTGAACCCGGGATGACATTACTCACCATCAACATAGAGAAAATTGGTCTGAAAGATGCTGGGCAGTGCATTGATCCTTACATCACAGTCAGTGTGAAGGGTAATGATTTCCGTTCCTGGCTCCTCGTTTCTAGCTTGGAGAGAGTGCGTTTTCTGAAAGCTGTATTGATTTTTCAACCTGCTGGGAAAAATATGTGTTGGTACTTGCATTTTCTGTTGTAGACTTAAGGGGCTTCTGCTTTAATCAAGGGTGGAAAAATTCGGTGTTTGAGAGATGCTGGGAGGTGAATCACTGCAGGAGACATGCTTACCTCTGCACTCCGTGGTGCCTTCCCCATGCTGGAAGCTGAGTATCAGTGTCTTGGCAGGCTGTACTTCTCTATTCCAGCTTCTTCAGCTGACTCTGAAGTACAGATCTGTTTGGACTGCTTGTACTCCCCAACACATACTGGTCTCTGGGCTTTCTGGAGACAGTGAACCACAGCCCGCTGGTACCATTCTTCCCCTGTCATTAAACTAATTTTTTAGTAAAACAAAGATCATCTTACTGAAACTTGAGGTTTAGAGGAGTGGGTATGAAGCTGGGAAGCAAAGCTTGCAAGTGAAATAAAATATAAAAGATGTTTTAGCCTTGGCAGTGAAATATTTTGGCCAAAGCCTGGTGGGCCCACAGCCACCCCTGCTCTGAGAGGTTCTGGGAATCTGGAAGAACCTCTCTGTCAGTCCAGGATAGGCAACATTAGGATTTCTCACTGTTTCAGATGACAACATCGTTGATGGCTTTTGCTTGAGGCTGAGATGTTTTGTATTCAGACTCTTTCTAGTGGGAGCATCTGCCTCTTCCCCATGTTGCATTTCTTAGCAGGAAGCCCCTGTAGTCAGAATTGCTTACCCTTAACCTGCCCTGCTTGACTTCTTATCTTTACAATCTTTTGAGGTGTATGATTTATTTTTGTTTATCATATAAACGTTTGTAGCTAAGCCAACAGCCTCCAGTTATTTTCAGTTGTGATAGTGACCTTCTGTGTGTACTCTTTAGACGTGCTATTGGATACCAAACGGGGGGGTGAAACATTTGTTAGGTGTGTGATCAGGTGCTTCCTCCACTGGACAAGTTCTTTGGCAGAAGTAAGGGTCACGGTATTGAATGTCACTGAATCCCAGTGACGTTCTCAAATGTTACCTGCCAAAATAGACAGATAGAAAGCTTTATCTAATCCCACTTCCTGTGATGATTTTTCAATGGTGAAACCTTCCACTTCTCTCTGGACCTTTGAGGAGTTCACCTGGTTGGGGTGGAAGCTGGAGCATGAGTCTTGCCTTCCCCTGCTGATACAGCTGCCTTTTTGTGTTTTCAGTCTTGGAAACATGCAGTATTTCTTTGTTTATGGTGTGGCCTTAGGTTTGCAGCATTATTTTTAGATTGTGTTAACTATTCTTTGGGCTCCATTTCTCTAGTCACTTGTGGATCTTTCTTTGCCTCTAGTATGCCAGAAAGCTGAGGGACGAGTGACTTCAGTGGTGAGGCTAGCTGGATGGATGTGGGTTTAATCAAATTTAGTTCTTTCGTGCTGAGTTTCTCTTGGCCAGCAGGAAAATACCAGCCCTAATGCGGTTCTAACATTGGATCCTGGAACTTACCAGAACTTGTAAAGCAAACATTCGTTGTTCCTTGCCACTGAAGTGTTTGTCTTTCTTAACTTATTACATATTGTTAAAATTGTTGCTTGCCTTCAGACCTAGCTCTCATTTCCTTTCTGGAGCTAAGGGAAGACCGTATATTGCTAGGCTTGCTTTCCCAACAAGTCTCTGTTAACATGTGGCGCTGTATTTGCAAGCTCCTATAAATGGTGGCTGCCAAGTAATGATGTAGAAAATAGGATCAAAAAGTGTATGCGTGTGGGCGGGCTATCGCCTAGTCTGCTAATGGTGACTTTTATACTTTATTTCTCAAGATTTTCGGTGAGGAAAAGTAATTCTGAAAAGTCATTTTGTCCCTATTAGGAGTCTCAAGACGCTTAGTAGTTGTTTTCCTTGGTTCTATACCAGGCTGCTCTTCTGCAGGTTTGGAGAGAGGTTTGTTCCTGATGCAACATTGGTGGTCCCAGCCTGCTCCCTGGATGAAGCACATCAGTGGTGCCCCAGGGCCCCAGCCTCAGCCTGTACCCCAGGCACAATGCGTGTGCTATGTACTTGTAATCTTGGCCATGTTGTTAGCAACTTTGCTCCACCTGAGGGAAAGGGATCACTAATGAGAGGAGAAAGAGCAAGACAACAAATGTACTCGCAGAGGCTTAGTGAGAAACAATGTTGTCTGTGGCGGCTTGTGCCTGAGCAGCACAACCAGTGGCTGGCGCTGACAGCTGTAGTCCAGCCTGTGGCCCCACCGTGCCTCTGCCTGCAGAAGAAACAAGGAATAATGCAGTTGAGTCTGGGCAGCAAAGCAAGGCTTGTCCAGCTGTGCCCTGCAGACCCTGCGTGGAGGGGAGTCTTTGGTGTGTATCCCTTTCTGCCGGTTCAGCTGGCAATTCTGAAGCCCTGCAGGAGTCCTGCTTGCAGAGGGAATGGAATCCTTTGGCAGCAGCAGAAAGAAATGTGCTCTTAAAAACACAGAGAAGGGTATTTCCAAATTTTCATCTTAAATATTGTCAGAACTTTACCTGCTTTCATGTTGCAATCCAAAAGAAAATTCACTGGCTGTGAAGGGGCATGATTGCCCCTTTTTTAAGTTCAGGTGAAAAATCCAGGTGTGCATTAACTTTTTGTGGAAGTATTAGGAGTGATTCATAAACCTCTTAAAGCAGGACCTTAAAGTCTGAGAAGCTTCTGCTATTCTCGTACTGTTTCTTTCCTGCAGATTTGAATGGGATAGATCTGACTCCTGTGCAAGATACTCCTGTGGCTTTGAGGAAGGAGGACACATATGTCCATTTTAATGTGGACATCGAGATTCAGAAACACATTGAAAAACTAACAAAAGGTACGTAGCATCAGAGACCTGAAACAGGGCCCAGGAGCTTTGAAAGTGTAGACACTAGGTTGCTCCTGATCTAATAAACAGGCCATGCCTGAGCTGCTGCTGCAGGGCTCAAGATCCAGACAAGGATAAAAATAGACCTTTGCATCCCGTCTCTTTCGAATTGGTCACTGTGATGACTTGCAGACAAGGGAGAAATGAAGAGATAAAAATGCAGCAGTCTGCTCTGCTACAGAGGTATTGAGTTGCTTCATGACCTTCTTAGTCATTGGACAAACTGTTACCTGGATATGAATAATTGAGTAAAACGTACAAGCTCTTGTGAGTGTGAGCATGGCAAGAACATGGTATAGCTTTTGAGTAAATAACAGAAGTGTTGGAGATCATTCTGTCCAACGTACATAGAGCATCTTAATGGCAAATAAGTTTTCAGATAACTGTTGGCCATAATTGCTAACTTTTCTATTAAACCATTTTCCACTCTAGGTGCAGCTATTTTCTTTGAATTCAAACACTACAAGCCTAAGAAAAGGTTTACTAGCACCAAGTGCTTTGCTTTCATGGAGATGGATGAAATTAAACCTGGGGCAATTGTTATAGAACTGTAAGTGACTTGCAATTATAGATGCCAATGGCAGAGGAAATGAACTAGACTTCAGTTACAGTGTGTGGCTTGTTGCATCAAGGAAGGTTTCTTGGACTCATTAGACTGACTTCCATAAGGAATATTCCATTTTTAATAAAGAAGGGAAGATAAAATGCTTTTAGGCAAATAAAATGGTTAGAGACTGCTCAAAAACTAGACTCTTTCCAAATAAAGTGCTGGTGTTTGTAACTAAATTTTGTGTGAAGTTAACAAATTGGGAAACTTTAATTTTGACCTCAGATCAGTTTAAAAAAAAATATATAACTATTTCAACTCCCACAATCTTCTGGTGCAGAACTTCTGTAAATGAAAACTGATTCGAGACCTGGGATACTGATTTGCAGTTGAATTTTGTGAACATTTCAAAGCATTGTTGGGTGGTTGGTTTTTTCCCCTGCTCTTCGTAGACAAAGAAATAGATTAGCCAGTTATGCTGCAGTGGCTATGATGTGCATTCTACCCTTACTGTGTGGCTGGAGGTCTGAGTGAGGTTTTTGAGCATGTTTTTTTTCGGGAAGAGGGTGAACCTTGCAGTTCTGGGCATCTCTGGGAAGAGTGCATAGTCTGTGCTAGCTGGAGTACTTCTGAAGTACTGAGATACAGAGTACTGAAGTAGGAGATAACTGCATTTCCTACAGTCCAGAGTATTATATCATGAATTCCCCCTCCAAAAATCTAACATTCATTTAAAAATTGAAATCTTATTTTGTTAAAATAATAACCCAGAGGAGATACTGGTTTGAGTTTCTTCCTCTAAATCTGTTCATTATTGTTGCTTCCAGTAAGTCTTGTCAGATGTATTTAAAAGATTACGGTAATAAGATCCATACAGGACAAGCTTTCTAGTATGCTTTCATCTTCCTACACAGCCATTAGCGCTTGGATTAACTTACTCTCCTGTGGTTACAGGTACAAAAAACCCACTGACTTTAAAAGGAAGAAATTGCAACTGTTGACCAAGAAACCACTGTACCTTCACCTCCATCAAACATTGCACAAGGAATGACCCTAGTTGTGAGACTTCTGTGAACTGAACCACAATTCATGGTAGCTGTGTGTAGTAGCCTTAGCCTTCGAGGGGCAGGAAAATGACTGTATTCATGCCAGTAGGTCAGACGGGACCATCACACACTGCACAGCACTACTTCAGGGTCAGAGGCAAGCCTACCATTCAACTGCAAGTCGTCTTCAGTACTTTCCAGATACAGGTTTTTCTGAGAGCCCTGAAATATGTTGACTGCTTTTCCTAATTTTGCTGTTCATAACTTTTATCTTAACCATTATTATCCTTTTGCCTCAAACTCCACCCAAGGATGGAGACTGCCCCTTTGCCAAACCTGTAGCAATAAAGATGTGGCAGGCCTACTAACCTGTTTACACTTGCTGTGCTATTGTAGTTCCTCTCATCTGCATTTTGGAGTCCTCTGTAGCGGGCTGGGTGGCAGAAGACTGGGAGAAGGACGAGGTGGGGCGGGAAGGAGCTTGAGGTACTGCAAGTGATTTAAAGTGAGAGAGAGGAGGATGCTGGGTCAAGTGGGGTGGCCACAGAAGAGCTCCTCAGTCAGCTGTTCTGCTTTGGTCGGGCCAGGAGGAGGACAACTGCAGATGAGAACACTGAACTATGATTTTAACAGCCTTGCCTGATCCACTTGTACTGAGTTTTGGATATGATACATGTTACAATCCTTTAAATCACCGTTATTCCCTAATAGAGCTAATTTTTCTGTATCTTGTCACAGAGTGATTTGCAAAGGTGGGTGGGGGGTGGAGAGAGGCTTTCTCCAGGGCTTCATTCTTGTGGTGGTGGGTGTTTCACCAGTTCAGTGACAGCAGGACAGGCCCATCAGTGTCAATTTTCCAGAGCTTTTAGTAAAGTAATCTGGCTAGCAGGTTGACCCACCTTTTACGTGAAACTGCTGTTCTTATGGAAACTTATTGTATGCAGTTTTCTGCATATTTTGTGCAAGTCTGGAAACTTACTCTAAAGTAGATAGGATTATCATTTATTTTCTATATTTTTGATTTGGTGTGTAATAAGCTGCAGGACATTGGCTTATTTTATGACACACTTGCATTTACCTTTTGACCTAATAAAGGGACAGAAGTAGAACCCAGTCAAATATTTCATATACTTGCGTGGATATTTAATACAATACTCTAAAGTTTGATATACTTCTTGCATATTTAGCTAGTGCCTAAATAACTCTGCTATGCTAAAAAAAGACCCAGCTCCCAAAATACTATCAGTATGAGATTTGTTTTAAACAGTCTGGATGCAGATGTATCACCAATTCCTCTTTTCTGTCATGTAACCCCAAGATGATATTACATTATGCTTTAATGGGAAAGGTGTTACTTTTCCTCATTATATTTGTCTGTCTACAGCCAGGTGTTAAGCATTTTTGGCTTTACCATATTGATTAGGATAAGCTATTTTTGAATCTGCTAATCTTCTTGCCTTCCCTCTGTTCTGGCATAACTAGGAATGAAATTATTTAGATGTTATGACAAAAGTCAGCAGCACTTCCTCAAATTCCACTACTGGTTAGAGGGGGAAAAAAAAAGTGCAATTGAATTTTCCCATTTACGGGTCTTTACAATACCCCAATGGTATTACACCTGATACATTGAATATTAAGCCCTGAAAAGACATCCCTATGAGTTATGGAAATACCTCTGAATGCAGCATTCTGGATACTAGACAAAAGGAGGATACATATATTCTTAAAAAATAAAAAAGTTATCCTTTAACTCTGCAGAAGGATGGAGCAAAGCATTAGTCTATGGCTGCAAATATCTGAGCTCTGTCAATAGCTGTGTTACCTGCCAGTGGTCCCTGGCTGGCTCGGGTCTCTTTTTGACCTTCTAAGAATCTGCAGCATGGAGCGTCCCCGCAATGCATACAGCCTGCCTCTTTCAGCAAGGGATGATTCTGTGGCTCTGTCCGGCTCTGCCATCCTGGTGTCACTCACAGCCTGGTGAAAGCACTGTGGTCAGTCAGTTGTGTGGTCAGTCAGTTGTGTGCTCCCCCTATGACTTACTTAACAGCATCCACCCAGCTTTAAGTCATTAAGGCTGACAGGGTGGGTGAGGGAGGACATATGAAGCATCACAAAGCGTGGTGTGGGGGAAGGAAAGATCCTGAACTGGGAGAACCCAACTTTCAAATGCGAACATTCATCAACGTGTGTGTCATTAGCCACTAGCAAATTGAACACTTTCACTTGAATTACAAGCCCATTGTTTCAGCTGCTTACCTTGACTCTTCCCCAGCTTGTAGATGTCTGTATTAACTCCAGTTATATGAAATGTCAACTTTGAAGTATTTTTGTTAAATACACAAGTAGAGCTTTGTATTTAACTAATTGTGAATTAATGTCTGTAGAGTGTGACATACCATTTTTAAAGTTGCTTCTATCCTTCGTGTTTTTTCTGTGAACTGTCTTTCACTGAATGGACTACTACTCCCCACAACACAAGCTCTTGTATTGTTTTATGCTTTAGTGATTGTTCTATCTTGTCTTTCATCTTAAAGCTAAAGCTTAATACTTGTACTGTAAGAATGTAACACCTAGATGGCAAGTTTAATGGCCGCTTGTACTCTGGCAGTAAAGCTGTAATGGCCTTCTAGTAGGGGTTTTTTTATTATTCCTAGTTGTTTTCTCTTCCCTTTTTTTTTCCCCTCCCATAGGCTTACTTTTGTATGTAGCACTTTTGAAAAACCTTAGTGTCTAGGTAAGCAAGTGGTCTGCTATGCCAAGTACTACATACTCATCCTTGTATTAACACTTACATACAGGGACTACTTCGAACCTCTACAAGCATGGGTGTGTTTTTAAAGCTATCCAGTGTTCTGTGTATGCAAACTGACTTAAAGCTATGCAGGTTAGTATGGCTTACATAAACTCACTCTGCTTTATGGAAAACTTTTTTTTTTTTCCTTTTTAACATACGTGAAAAAGGCTATAAAAATACAGCCCCACTGCCAAGGAAGCTGAATTGGTCTTAAATACTGAGTAAGATGAAAACTCAGCTCTCAAACCCTGCTCAATGCTGCAAGCTGGTCTTGAAGGCAGAAAGTGATTATGAAATGTCTTTGTTTCTAGAATCCTGGAGCATTCACCTGTATTTCCAAAGTAAGCACACAACTCCATAGAGGTTTCCAGCTCTGTACTACCCTTCAGCTGAGGGCTGTGTCCCCCATTGTCCTCATTACATGAAGCAAGTCCAGCAGGCCAGACTAGTTCAGCATGAGGGTAACACAGCCATTAATCTTGCAGCAGCAGCAGTTGTTATTCAGCCTTGATTCAATTCCTGAACTTGGTCACAGCTGTAGCATTCTCTGGTTAAATTACTGATGTCCTTTCTGAACAAAAAATGGCACTGAAACAAAGACTTCAGGGTTTAGCAAAAGGAATTTTGCTTTTTATTATAACTTTCCTTTGAATACAGTGTAATTTGTGCTTCTGATCTCTGACCAGACATCTTTTAAAAAAACAAAACAAAACAACACAACCCCAAACCACCTCATAGTCCTCATGTAAACCCCTGGCCTACAATAACTGCAGCTTAATGATGTGATGGAGAAGGCAGGTAGGATAGCATTTTACTTAAAAATTATTTCCACAGGAAATGATTTGATTTACATTTTTCACGAAATTAGTTCATTCACCAACTGGTTACAGAGGCTACATTTAATTAAAACTAGCCACACAGGTACTTCCTTTCTATTGCACGTTTAGAGTAGGTTCAAGTCCATCACAAAAAGGTTCTTGCAGCCCAAGAGGATGGATGAGTTTAAGGTGATCATAAATGCACGTAAGATGTCTGTAGCAATTGGATAAAAATCAATCCCACAAAAGCTGAAATATACTGAAACGAGACAAATGGCTTCAAATACAGAACCATTTCCTAAAATCCTGACCACAGGAAGTGCGCTAGTCCATTCCACTGAGCTGCTGACCAGACGCTGCAGTTAGGGTTTCTGCGCTGGAGGCTGTGTGTAGTCCTTTGAGCCTGCTGGTGGTGGCGGAGGGCCTGCGGGGTAGTCTCGAGGTCCCAATGGAGGCAAGTCTCTGTTAGGAGAAGGCGTATAGTCTCTCGAACCAGGTGGGGGTAGCCGTGGGCCTGGAGGATAATCTCTCGGGCCAGGAGGACCCAGGGGTCGAAAAGGAGGGTGCCCACGTCCATAGCCTCTTGGATCTGGAGGAGGCGGTAGTGGGCCAGGAGGCAGATCTCTCATTCCTAAGGGTGGGCCTGGTAAGAAATCTCTTGCAGCTGGAGGTGGCAAGGGAGCACCACGAACTAGAAGGAAAGGAAAACATAGAGTTAAACGACATCTTGCTTTAACCTGAATGGTGAAGCTCCTGACTTGTTCCTCATTTCTTCATTTTTTTGGAGCAGCTCTGGAGTGGGCCACTGTCACATGCAGACTTCCCAGGCCGTGAATTACGTTCTAGTGACTTTTGGCTGCTGGTTTCCATTTTAGACTAAACAAGGAAAACCACCTTGGCATTAAGGAGGCTTGAAACAACCCACCTGTCCAAGCTTACTGAACAAGACAGCTAGACCCTATGAAGCGTGGGGAAGCTATGTGCTAACAGATGGCAGATCTCAGTTCTGTAGGAGGCTTCTGAGAAGCACAGTGTGAAAAGTTCAGTTTCAGTACATGGCAACGCAACTGTACCTAGGGGCACAGGAAGAGGTCGAGGCCCAAAGTGCCCACGGAGAGGAGCTGGCGGTGGTCCATAGCGAACAGGTGGTGGAGGCGGAGGTCCCATCACTGGGGAGGTCATGTTAGGCGTCCCAGGGAAAGAAGGCGGGCCTTTGGGATTAGCGTTAGCCTGTGCAAGAGTAGATTATACTTCAGTGTGCTATTCGCTGCATCAGAGAAGTACTGACGCCGCTGAACACCACAACCACTTGCCCGAAGGCCAAAAGGTGGAAGAGAGGGGGGGAAAAAGAAAAAAAAAAAAAAAAGAAAAGAAAACACACCCCAAAACACATTAACCAGGCAGAAAACAGGGAAAGTTACTGCACCATCATTGTCCCTTCACCCAGAACACTGCTTGCACTACCTAGGAGTGAATGCTTAGTGTACCTTCTGAGATGACAAGTTTTCTTTAGCTGAAGCTGTACTAAAGAAAAGTTCAATCCCTTTTGAAGTGTCCTTGGCGGACACCCCTTTGGTAAAGGGCCTGGCACCTTGAATTACATATGGAATTGTGCTTAAATACCACAGGTAAGTCAGCTTCTTGGGATTATTGTTGTAGTCACTCCAAAGTGTTTGCCTGCAGTCCTTAACAAGAAAGATCTCATTTCCTCAATTCCATAAAAACCAGACAGCAACTGTTCATCATTAGATAAACCTTTTGAGACAGAGGTGTAAGCCCTTGGTTAGTTTTGCAGAGCATTTTGTTATTTAGCAGTTCAGAACACCAAGCCTGTTATTCCTCTCCATCAAAGCAGAGTAACACCATATTCAGCCTCTGAATACTCACTGTAGCTGGTTCAATAGATGAAGGTGAATCAGTAGTTACACAGGGGGCTTCAGACTCTTGGGGAGAGGGTTGCTTTTTTTTTTTTTGGAACAGCAAATAAGGATAGTGACAGGATATAGACAAGACAGAACACGATACAGTTAAAGAAGCAGCAGAAAGTACAGTGAATCATGTATTAGAAACGCTTCCTGAAGGCTGGGGTTTTTTCAGCTTACCACTCCATCCATTGCTGTGGAAGGGGAGGAGGTTCTTGGCCCGCTACTGATCAGGGACGCTACAGCAGGCCCGAGATCTGTAAAGAGAGCCATGAGTGCATGTCTTACCATGCTGTGGGATAAGGAACGTGGTTTTTCAGATTACATTTCTGAAGTGAAAGAATGAATAAGTTGCAGTTTGTTGCAGGCCGCACAAAACTTACCAGGAACAGACATCCTTCCAGGTAACTCTGGTGGTCTTCGTGGAGCAGGAGGGCCATCTACCACTGCACCTTACGGGAAACAAGAACCCCAGAGATCCCTATCAACATGTGCCTGAGCTATTTCTACATTAAAAAAAATCATCCAACTGTGTATTAATAAAGCAGGTATCAATACTTAACACTCATCACCCCTAGAACCAAGATCAGACCTTAGCGTTCTTGGGTTTGGAGCATAAGAGAGAGTTATCACACAAGGGACGTTTCGCTGCTTACCAAATTCACCTCTTGAGCCTTCCCTTCGAGGAGCAGAAAGGGGCCGAGCAGGAACTTCTATCATCTGTGTGGGTGACGGATTTCCTCCACTCACAGGTGATGGGCCAAAAGAGCCATCTCTGCTTAAGGGCCCTATGCCAAAGAAGAAAAAAACACTTGATTTACTTTTCTACAATTTATAATAGCCTTTTTTATTAGGATATACTGACTCAAAGACCAAAGTTTTGGGACAAACGGCAGCATTTACCTCGTCGCGGTGGGACTTGGCGATCGGGTCTGCCTGGAGTTGGCTTTACAATTAATGGTCTTTGAAGCATGACGATTTTTTGGTTTACTTCTATTAGTCTAATTTTAAAAAATAAAGTTTTTTTATTCAAATAATACATGTGAGTTATATTTGTTATAATGTAACAGTATCATAGGCAAACTGCATTGTAAAATGTTACAGCTTTCAAAAAAAAAAAAAAAAAAAATCTTATTTTAACCATCAAAACAGTTGAATAGTAGTTTAAAATTAGTAACTCAACTATGCACTGCACATTCTGAGCAAGCAGGCTAACTGAGCACCTTGCACTGTGTGAACTCCTTCTCTCCCAAGCAACATGGAGCACGTTCAAAGAGCAATAAAAATGGTCTGTACTGTACTTACTTTTGTCTCAGGTTGGCTGCTTCTCTTTTTTCCTCAGCCAGAGCTCTCTCAGCAGAGCGGGCAATAAGCTATTAGGGAAAATTTTGCCAACTGCATTAACTGCACCAACCTGAAGTCAAATACAAACTGTTTGCATCAGAAAAGGAGAACATTCTTACCCAATTGTCATGTGCCTTTTTCTCATGAGCAGCAATCTGACAAGAAAAGAAGTGTCTTAGCTTATTTTTGTCCAACTACTAGTATGCAGTAAAAGGTGACACAAGAACCAGCAAGGAGGAAATTTACCTGGTTTTTGTAGGATCTCTCTGTTTTTTGCAATTCTTCTTCCATATCTTGGATCCTTTGCCTGTACAGAAGAAAAAGTAGGGGAAGGAGAGAGATTTAAATGAATGTTCTTCAATAGCTGAAATAACAGAAAACAACAGTCTTCAAAAACTGAAGTTACTTGTAAACTTTCACTTCCTCGATGGCCAGCACAGCTTTTTCATCTGCAGCAGACAATTTCTGCTCCTTCTCCTGACGCTCATACTCCTCCTGGGTTAGTTTTCTGGATGGGGGGAAAAAAAAAGGCACCATATATTCCACCATCTTACATCTACTACAACTCAAGATCAAGGTAGTCCCCTGCTAACAATGATATCAGAATCTATAATAATGTGTGAGAATACAGAGAGAGAATACAGAAAGATTTTTTTTAAAAAAAAAAAAAGAGACAGAAATACTGTCTTTTGAAACCAACAGACAAACCCTTTGTGTATAAAACCTGAAAATTCAGGACGCAGAGTTGACTGGAAAGTTCTGTCAGCATCTAAAGACTTGTCAGAATCTAACAACTGCAGACAGTTAATCTCTTCAGATCCTGTAGTTTACTTACCAATTCTACAAATGGTAATCCGGATTTACAGAGGTACAAGCAAGGAAATATGGAGAACTGACACCTAACCAAGGGAAATGAAGAAATGAATGTGTAGTGAAGAGGGGGGGAGTTAGGGCCCAGATGACAAACACATTCAATAGTCATCAACTGTGTGGAAAGAAGCTTTTTTCCAAGTATTCTCCATACCAATTTATTAAATGACCAATTTCCACAGTCTTTTTATAACCAATGCTTCTCTATTTTTTTAATCTTTGACATTTTTCTGGAAGTATTCTAGAGGTCCATAATGTGTTTCCAACTTACAAGAGCTATCCCACAAAACTGGAACCATTAAATTAGTAGTAAGTTGACTATTGTTAATAGCCAGTTCAACATAATCCATTTCCTTGGCTACATGTGGAACAGTTTTCCAGAAAAAAATTGCAGTCCTTCATTCAAATCAAGAAGTAGTAACAGGCAGTATAACTTTTAAGAAGTTTTAGAAGGAATAGAAATCCTTCAGAGAGGTCAAAATGAAGTTTTCCTTGAAAGGTGGGCTATCCTTCACCTGTCCATTGTATGTTTACTACACCTGGATCCTAAGGTTATGAGGTCAGGCAGTTTCACTACTGAGGTGCTGTATAGCCTCAATTCCTCAGCTTGTTCCAAAACTGTGCTTCCCCCAGACTACACACTTGAACCTTAGAAGTTTCAATTGCTTCTCCGCCACAATTTCAGGTTTACTAAAGAATTTAACTGAAAATATCCCAGAATCCTATCTCAAATTTTCCCCACAAAATTGAGATGGTGTTACAGACATTTCAGTAAGTAAATAAATGAATAAATAAATGAGCAATGAACACAGATACACAACTAGTTCTTCACTGCTAGCAATTCATTCATCTCATCTACCACCATGAACTCAACCTTAATTTAGCCCTTTGAGAATGCAAAAAGCTCACAAGACTAAAATACTAAGTTTCTACATTATGAGAATTAGACTCATTGAACTGAGATCTGAGTAACTAAAACAAATCTTAATGGGCACTATATTCTCCTTGATATTTCTGGACAATGTGACATAGCAACCACAGAATTTGCAGACCCAGCCACCCATTTCCCCTCTCCAGAAGTTGTGGGGGTTTTGTTGTTTGTTATGGTAAAGGGCAATATAGCGCATGCAAAGTGACAGTCTTTTTAGAATCTCTGGAATGGTGGAAAAAGTAAAGAAGGGCTTCAACCATGTGAAACAGGAGTCATCACCTTTCAGTCCAAATACAACTTGAAGTTATTCGATCCCACTGAGCAAAGAGCATTTGGATAGTGCATATGATATAATATGCTATGTGGTGGAAGAGTAATGAAAGGCTTACTTCTGGAGAGCCATCTCCTTCTGCTGGTAAAGTTCACCAAGAATCTCCACTTTCTGCTGTAGAGTTTTGCATTCATTTTCTAGCCGAGCTTTGGCTGACTGGAGCAAACAGGAGTCATGTTCTAATTTTTTTATTTGCTCTGTTAGAGAAGCAAAGGTAGGTCAGGAAGTTGAAGAAAGTTGCGATGAGAACAGTTACACCACTTAAACACTCTGTTTCTTTTTAAGCCACAAACATAATTTCATCCTAAGCAATTCTTTTGCTAAGCCTACCTTCCAGCTCATGTCTTGCTGTTACTTCATCGCTCAGTTTGGACTGCAGAAGATTTCTGTCTTCTTCAACTATGGATAACATAGTTTTTACCTGAAAAGAGGACCAGAGGTTTTACAATCTTAGGCATAACAGCAATGTGGCTGCATTTATTAGGTATCTTGTGCAGCATACCCTGGAGACATCCATCATCTGCTTAATCTGAGTCTTCATCTTCTCACTCTCATTATCTAGAAGAGAAAAACATATTTGTTTTCTCTGTTTCTTAACCCAAATTCCCTGGACTCTACAGCTGTTAAGAACAGCACTCCCTACAATCTGGGATAGGTCTCCTTACACGGTCAAAAAAAAGGGGGGGAAGTGTGGAACAAAACACAATAGCAATTCCGTGACCAGCAAAACAGAACTATTAGATTTATTCCAAAAGGCATTCAGAAGATTCCTTCTTGTCACTTCTTCTAGCCACCACGCTAATATTAATAAGAATGCAGTATCTGTTATCGGATATGCTGTCTGAAAATCAAAAAGTGGGAATTTCCAGCCCATATATACTGTACTGTTAGCAAAAAGGAAAATTAAAAAAAACTTCAAAACCAGAGATGTGGCAAATACATGTGCAACATCAGGAATGACAAACTTCCTGAATCGTTTTGAAAATGCCTATTTCAGTCTTTCAGATTTAAAAGATGTGATTATGTAAATCAGTCACCTAACTGGAGATAAGCACAATACTCATTAAAAAATCATATTAAAAATAAATGTAGCATAACAGCAAAGCTGAGATTCTCAGCTTTTGGAATGTTCTTAATTGCTAACCTTTATACGCAATCTTTAAAACTGTGTCATTACACTTACAATATACCTAAACATTAGTAATCTAAAAGCAATTATAGGCCTTTTTAACGGTCTCTCCCCTCAGTTAGGAGATACTTTGTGTTGTCTGAGGATTATAGCTCACAGTCTCTTAACCCACAGGCAGCTACATGCATGGATTCCCCATATAACATGACATGAACTTACCACCGCATATGCTTTAGCCACTGGGCATATCAGCCAGCAGGTAGGATTACTGTACCTGGCAACTCTCCATTGGCCAGATCATCTCCTGTGCTCCATTCACGCCCTTCACCATCCTTCTTGGCCTCAGACGCTGAATCCATGTCGAGCTGCTTCAGCTGCATAATGCAGTTAGTTAAAACCTAGTAATGAAATGAAAGCTTCACTGAAGGAGAATTGCTCTGCATTTTGTAAAGTATTCCAAAGTATTTTATGATGTGTAATATTTAAAGCAAGCTTGTTATAAAGAACCTACTTCAATTTCATTTTCCTTGTAGGCAAGTGCTTCTTCCATGTCCTTCTGAGACTTCTGATACAGTTTGATCTGCTCACTGAGCTCAGTATGCCTCTCACTCCAACCTTCAGCTTCCTTTAGCAGCTGTATGAAGCACCAAGGCAAGACAATTACTTGTTTTATTTTTAGTACAGGATATATGTAATTAAAGTCTATTTTACTACCAGCTCTGGTGATAACTGATCATCACAGATCACAGTTAAAGGGTAAACTTCACAGTTATCACATTTGTCACTAGTCCATTGGTAGAACTGGATGCTGGGAATCTTTCTGCAATTTATATTATTAGGTGATTTTACAAATTTGACATTTTCTCAACTAAAATCCCAACATCAGAACCAAACTGCTCACACACCTCAAAATATGAGGAATTAATTGCAGTCCAGAGGTAATCAAACCACATTCCTTAAAATGCCATCTACTTCATATATGGAGAAAGAAAACAGACAGATATTTACAATTATCTGTAAAAGAACTGCCATGACATTTCAGGGCTAAAGGCCCTCCCCATTTAGCTTAGCTTCAGAATTGCTTTTTGGCAATTCTTTACCATGACTTCCTTCAGTCCTGATCTCAAGCAGCAATCTCCGACCATGCAATGACCACCACATCAGCACAGACTATCTGTGAAGTTGCTGACAAAAACTGAATCACTGGAACTGGCAAAGCCTTCGTACTGAAGACATGTGGCTCACCTGCACAAAAAGCCTGTGCAGGCAGGCGCAATGGGTTTAAATTTTAGCTTGATAATATGAATGTGGAATTCTGACATGTTAAGAAAATGGAGACACATTGAAGTTACACTCAAGAAAACTAGGAATAAAGCCCACATATCTCTTTCAAAAGAGAAACACAGTTGCCTGGCCTGGACATAACTTACTTGCTCCTTGCTCTTTTTCAGCCTAGCATTCTCTTCCTGTACATGATGAAGCTCAGATTTCACCTTTTCTTCACTAAGTTTAGCTTCATTAAGGGCTATCTGCACCTATATATGAAACAAAAAGGAACAAAAAGACATAAAGTCAAACTGTAATGGAGCAAGAGCCATGTATTACCTGGTAACAGAAAAGAAAAAGGTATATATGCACAAACAATCTGGAATCTGCCAAGCTAGCATTGTCAATTACATCCTAGATACGGATTTTCCTGGTACAAGAACCTGTACCTGTGACTTTTAAGAGGGTGTAGATAATGCTTTACCTCTGAAAGCTCTACAGAGTGCACACTGATAGCCTCTTGAAGTTTCTCCAAGGACTTCTGGGTTTCAGAGATCTATATAAGAAAAAGATAAGCCTTTGTATTAGCCTGGTACATGCCTTAGCCTGAGTGTGCGATTACCTTACCTGTATATTTTGGAAGCACAAAAGGAAAGTCAAAACACCAAAAAATTTCCATCTAGAGCAGCCATTAGACTACCAGCAACACAGCACTGCCTTATCAGCAAGGCAAGGAATAGAAACACAGCACATTAGAATCAACTTCCCCCTGTGACTCTGCCTGTCCGTGGCTGGGAAAGTTCCCTGTACACCTGCACAGTCTAGAATGAAAATACCACGTGCTGCTGTCATTAGCAACAACCTTTGATCAAAACACCAGAGAACTTGTTGGAGCTTACCATTACTACAGAAAATTAGGCCTAAAAAAAAAAGTTCCTCCTCTAGACAACAAGAATGACAGGCAGCTTAGAGATCTTCACACTTAATATAGAACCAGATGCTTCCACTAAGTACAAGAAAACATCTCAAATGTCTCTTACCAACCTGCAACCTTCAGCCCATATTGTTAAGGAACTTCCTGGCTCTGGCTAGGAAGTTATTAGACTAGGCCAGGACTTGAATACATCCGTTTGTGTGTGAAGTGCATAACCACAGGAGTTCATCAAGATCTTACAAAAAAAACCAAAACAAAATCAAAAAACCCAAACAACCACCATGCAATCAATAGATTCTCCCCCTTGAGCTTGGGATGAAACTGAAATTATATTTCAGTTCTCTTTTTCAGATGGTTCATCTTGTTTACTCTACCTCTATCTGTTCACCCACCAGGTTGTGACCATCTTTTAGGGCACATTACATTAAGGACATTATAAGACATTAGTGTGATTGCTCTTGCCTTGTTCTGTTTCTTCTCATTCTTTTTTCTCTCTGTTTCAAGCATTGTGTGCAGATTTTTTACTTTGTCATCTAGCTGACAATTTGCTTCTTCCAGTCCTTTGACAGTGTCCTAAAAAAAAGAGTAAAAGACCAACTAAAGCAAGTTATTTTATTGATGTTTTTGCTTTCAGTACAGAGACAGTTAACTGTTTCTTACCTTAAGCCCTGCAGTTTCATCAGAAAGAATGTCTTTTTGTTCTTGGGCCACTTTCACAGACTCCTTTGCTTCCTTTATCTAAGCACAGAAACAACCGAACAGAACTGAGGAAATTGTCAACATAATATTCAGTAAGAACAGAAAATAAAAATATATTAGCTGTTGTATTGACTGCGTCAGTAAACCAATAACAGAAAATTAGGAAGCAAAGGACGAGAACCTAGAACAATACCTTTTGATCATATTCTGACATCTTTTCTAAAATTTCTGTTTTTTCTTGTAGCAGGTTTTTAATCTTTTCAGCAAGCTGCTTTTCAGTCACTAGGAAGAAAAAGAAAGCTTACAGTAACTGTACTTCATATCTGGGGAGGGGGGGCGGGGAATCAGAGCTATCATTACTACCACTTTAGGGAACATTTTCAAGTAAGGACTAAAGCACAAATCAGGATAGTGTCAATTGCCTGGCAGTCAGCCCTTTCTGCAGGAGTGTAAGCATCTCCAGCTTTCATTTAAAGTTAGGATTGAAAACAAGACAGTAAAGCATTGAACATGGACACAAAACATATAGCTCTTGCATCCACTTCACAGAAGCTGGTCAGAGAACGCACAGCAGAGCAGAGGAAGGTGCTGGTTACACATAGATGAGGTATGTTCAAG
>VYZW01048822.1:88506-105657 GCA_013401315.1 Balaeniceps rex | reverse complement strand
CATAGATGAGGTATGTTCAAGAGAAGAATTGGCAGTGAGGATGTCAGAGCAGTCTCAGTCCCTGTGACACTCAGGGAGATGCAACACCTTCCCTAACAACCACCTCTTCGTGCTGTATTGAAACCGAATGTTTGGTCAGCAAAGATAGTAGGATGAAAGCTCTGAAAGACCTACTGGGAACAGGAGAGAGGCTGTCAGCTAGCAGACAGCATCAGTAAGCCTCAAGGAACTGCACGGCTTTCTAACAGACACTATTACTCACAGACCTCAAAAGGGCTGTGACCGAGCAACAGTTCTTTCGGCATGCATTTGTTTCTCAATCTGAAGAAGACACCAACCAACCCTCAGGATTCAACAAAAATTATTAACGTACTTAAATTATTTTATTGCAAATTAATTTAAAGAAACATCCAATTGTCATTCTTTTTCAAGTCCTACACCACCCCCATATTTGAACATCCCAAGCCCCATTTGCCTCACAGCAAATCCTGCAGCACAAACAGGAAGCACTGGTTGTTCCAACAGCACCCCATAGGGTGCAATGGCAACAGCTACTCCTCCTTCCCCTCCCACAGGAGAGCTTCTGGGCCAGAGGGTCCCCAGCCCTTCCTGCTCTGGGGAGAGGAAAGCCAGCAAGCGACTGCTGAGGTACAAGATAGTTCTCAGCAGTTTAAGGGGGGCAGGAATCCCTGCATTAGCTTGGTCTCCCAAATTTACTACTGTGATGAAGAGCGGATAATAGATTCTATCTTTGGGATTCCAAATGCAATCTATTTCTTAATGCATTTTTGTCACTGTTAATATTCCTCCATTTTAGATAAAGATTTTAATACCAACATGAATTTTATCATGCTTTAAGAACATTTGTTTGCTCTTAGCTTTAGTAGTTTCTATACAGTATTATACAGAAGAACATTCGGGGCAAAAAAACAAAAAGGGGATTATATCTATGCTTTTTTTTTTTTTTTTTTGGTGGGCTGCTAAGTAATTTCTACAACACCCATACCAATGTTTTTCCCCCCTCCAATAATATTTGTTTTGCAGCACAGAAATCTCCTTACAGATCCAAGATGGATTTTTCTCAGCTCACCAATTCTGCATTAATTATATAGAAACTGATAAGGAAACTGCAGTATAACTACAATGAAACTAGAGAGGAATGACAGATAAGTAGCATGGTTTGTGAAGAGGAATCAGGCAGACTTCATGGAAGACAATTCTTTCATATTTTTGCTTTGTATTCAATTATGAATTTCAGCAATTGCCCTACTTTGAACTCTATTTCCTTTCCATTCAGTACACTTTAATTTTACATACTTGAAGCTGGAGAAATGCCCTTGTAAAAAGCAATGTGCTAGCCATGGGAATATCTGCATATTTAGGTCTACATTTAGGTGGTCTTTTTGCAGCTGCACAGCAGGCAGTTTCAGGCTTCCCTCAATCCAAAAAGGCAAGAGGAACTAGCTACTGCTTTTTATGAGAAGCAACAAGCAAAAGCAGATTCACTGCTAATCAGAAAACCAAAAAAAACTCTGCCCCACTACCACTGTACCAGTAAACCAATGGATCACATTTATGTTGAACAAGGCGGAGCTTTTCCTTGCCTTTTTCTTTAATTTGCAGGTGTGAGCTGCATTGTTTCTCCTAATCAAAGCATTACTGAAAGCAAAATTGAAATCCTAAGATGCAAATTAGCATCATCTACCAGTCTATCTTGCACCATAACCCCAGACTTAGCATTCTCCTTGAAAGGGAATGAAGACTAACACTTGGTCCTCTGAAACAATCTTCAAAACTTTTGCATGCCTAAGCATCAAGTACACTGAAAAGCACAGAGCAACTTACCTTGATATATTCTACTCTTTACCTACAGAAGAAAAAGAAAAATTAGCCATAGAAGTGATAAGTGAAAAATTTTATTACTTTTTCCTATAGAAAAAAGTCACCACTTATACATAGACTGAAGAAGCACATGGAAAACACATCTATCGCTGCCAACAAGAGTGTTGAATGACACTACAAACAAGCTTAAGCTGTTTTCTAATAAAAGCTTCTAGGTTAATGCCCTGTCCTAGAGCCTCAGTAAACGTCTGTTTACTCAGTCACTAAACAGATAGCAGCAACTGCCCACATCCAATTTGCAACAAAGAAAATGAAGCCATTTTGCATCAAACGAGTCTTGAACTTGCAAACACAGAAAAAACACTTGCATCCCAGTTCTAATCCATTTAAAGCAATACATGTTTACATGACAGTTGCTCATTTCGAAACTAACACCATTAAAGAATTTCAGAAGCTTTCTTTTTATGCTGTTATATTAACACAATTTTGCATTTGAAATTGGCCTAGTGTATTCAATATCAAAACTAAGCAAGAAAAAAAACTATCAGTGTTATTACAGATAACGTTTAGTTTTAACGTATTTTTGTCAACCAAAGATAAAGTATTCCACAGACTTCCAGAGCATACCATCACTGAACTGGACAGCTGTAAAATAAACTGTCCTATTTGATTTTCATCTCTCAGTTCCCAAGGAGGTGCACTGGTATACTTGAGTATTTTTCTTGCACAGAAAATTATCCATATAGGAAAGAGGAGAACAAATACAGAGTGAGAAGCAGAGTGGGGAAGGGGCTCTCCTATGAGAATTACAATCAGGTGTTTAGGTTCCTAAATGCGGCACCTACAAGCAGCTGGACAACATGACAAGGGAAGGATTAACTGCTTTGTTTTTGAGAGAGTCAGCAACCGGCTCACACACATGGAAGGCTTCTCATTTCAAAGATATGCTGACCCTTTCTTCAGCCTTCTTGATTTACATTATACTCCCTTATTTTGCTTTCGAAACTGCCCCTTACTAAAAAAATCTTCAATTAATAGCTTAAAGGAAACTCTTCTTAAGTGTGATGAAAATGACAACTTACTTTAGCTATTAAGCCCAGCATTTAGTTCACATTAATGCTCTAAACAGAAAAAGTAAAACCACAAAAGACTACATATTGCTTTGACCCCGGTAATGCTGAAACACTTTAACCATACAAAAGACTGCTCAGCCAGTGAAATATCAGCAGGCTTGCAAGCATGAAGTATACTCACTGAAAGGCAGGTTCTCCAGAAAATTATAGCAAGCGTGGCAATTCCCACTAAGGCAGTGATAATAACAGGCTCCCATGGAAGTCCATGGAAATCAGGCCCAGGACGAATTTCCTCAGGCAGGGTAGCAACCAACTGAAAACCAACAATATTGACAACTATGAATACGTTTTTATTAAATACTCAGGCAAAATAAGCAGTCTGCCAAATGCTTTTATTCCTCTCAGAAAACCAGAGAACCATCTAGAGCTTTCTTGCAATTTTTCTGTAAACTGAAAACCGAAAACGAAGAAAACCACAGAGCAGCTCGATGCTTGTGTTTCAACTCAAAATTCTAGGTATCTGAAGACACCTGACAGTAACAATCTGCTGGCAAAGAACAGCTACGCCAAAATAAACCGATACACACATTTTGTGTTATGCAGCACTAGTAGTTATTTGAACTACTTCCAAATAAAGCTATAAGGATAGAAAAATATAGAAAAAAATCAAACCAAAACAAAACAGCTTTACATCTGGACTTTCGTAACAATCCAGTAAAAACAGCTGAGATCTTTTCCCTGCTGTCACCCTGGTCACAGGGTCATATGTCATGTGTCTCGTCATACGTCTCTCTGAAGGCCATAGAGTAGCAACTGCCTGAAAAAGGTGTGAATACCTGGTACAGTTTACAGGGCTGATACAGACACAGCGCTCGAAAAATAAAGTGTACAAGCCACACAGAAACCCCTGCCTTCTCCCTGGCCGCAACTGGCAGAAGCATGAGATTAAAATGAGGGCGCACACTTCCCCCTGCAAAGCCCAGCCTAGGGGCGAGCGGGTGTCTTCGCAGGCACCCTCTCCCCACAAGCGCCGGGGAGCGGCGAGAGGCCGGGCAGCGATCCCTGCCCGTGTTGACGCCAGCAGACGCCTCCGCTCCCGCGGGATTGCCCCACACCGCGGGGCGGGGAGGAGGACAAGCAGCCCTTCACGAAAGGCGCGGGGCAGGTGTACGGCAGGGGTGAGCTCCCTCAGGGACGCGGAGCAACATCCGCCTCGGCCCGTCTCCCTAGGAGGGGGTGTCACTTGGGGCGCCGAGTCCCCCGGTTCGGACCGGCGGAGCCCCTCTGCCNGGCTCCGCGAGGCGCGCGCCGCCGCCCGCGGGGTCCATGGCGGCGCGAGCCAACTTGCAAGCACACGTCAGCCCAGAGTGACCCCCAACCGCCCCGCGCGCCCGCGTCATCGGCGCGCGCCGCCGCCGCCGCCCGCATGCGCGCGCTGCCATATCCGCCACTCACCCGCCGCAGGAGCTCCCGGGCTGCGGGCGCCGCTTCGCCGAGGACTCCCCCAGAGGTGGCGCCTGCCTCCGCCCCGCGTCCTGCGGGCTGCCCGCCGCCCTCGTCCGAGTCTGGAGGGAGAGGGAGAGAGGTGTCATCTGACGGAGCGGCCGCGCGCGCCTCAACCCTCGCCAGCAGGGCCTGCTGACAGGGGAGGGCTGCAACGGGGAACCCTCCCCCCCCGCCGGTTTCTGCGGCATCTTAGGCGAGACTTCACACTACGGTCCCCGCTTCTCCAGGGCATTGAAGAAAGAGGCAAAAGTCCTTAGAGAGGATAGTGATATTCCACAGGCTGCTTCAGAAAAGGTGCCGCAGAGAGGGACACGGATACACAAAGTCACTTTGCCAAGCCTGCCTCAGACAGAGCACGTGCAACTCCTTCAGCAGTGAGTCAACAACAACAAAGTACACAGTCTTCAATTCCTAATCAATAAACCTACGTCTTCTGATGAGTTTACAGCATTGTTAGTACAGCATAAGCTTTAAACCATCTTTACTTCTACCCTGATCTGAAGCCTGCCTCCTCACTGCTACTGTTGCCATGAATACAGGTTAGCAGTTTCAAATAGCCACCTGCCCAGCCCATTGTTACATTGTGGAACAGCTTCTGTGACCGGCGGTTCTACAAGCATCTGCCCCATAGAAACGGCACTTCTAGCAGTCCTCATAGGAACTCCTGGCAAACAGCATTTAACCACCATTAAGGAAGGAATGGAAGAGGGTCTAAAATACAACTGAACATCCAACTGCTTAACCACAGAAGTAATCCACCAGCCATTTAAAATTCATTAGGTGTGTTTGCATTCAACCTAGAGTTTCCCTCAGAACGTGGAAGCTGCTTGAAAGTGCTTGGCTATGGGGATGGTGCAGTACCTCAGTAGCGTACAAAAGCTAAGCAAGATGTGCCTGAATTTTTTTCTGAATGCTCAGTGAAGACGGATTTATTAAGCATAATCAGAGGTGAATGCAGAACAGCAAAGCTGAGCTTAGCACCAAGAATGGAGTCAAAGGTAGTTTCATGCCAAAACAGAGCTGGGGAAGATGATGGTAATAGGATCCCTCCTTGGCATAATGACAAGTCAGCACACTTGCTCCAGAGGGAGAAGGCCTCAGAGGAACAGAGTCAAACATTTCTCCTACTCCAACAAACACCTTAGACAGAAATTATTGAACTGCTTAAGGGAAGCTACACTCCATCTTTCCTGGAAAGTAACATAGCCCCGAGTCACAGGTTAAAAAGAGCAAGAAGAGAGCGCACATGATTCTATAGCCTAATGGTTAGACTGTCAGCCCCCCTGCAAGGAGGAGGAAACCTGGGCTGATGGTATGCTTCCAGTGATTTCTGCTCTTTATCCGCTACCATCCTGAGACACAGTCCACCAGCCTGAGCACAGAGCTCTGACTATGACACGTAGAGGAAAACTCTTCTTATTTCTACAGTGCAAAAAGGTAGTAAAAAAACCTCTCTGCTGAGATGAGTGGTAGCGAGACAATACTGCCACTAGAGGGACTGTCACGGATTAGTAAAAGCCATTAGGATTACAGCAACATACCAAGAAAATATTAGTGAAAAACCTTGGTATTTGCCTAAGACCCATTCAACCATGCTCCTCTTTAAGAGCAAAAGAACAAAATAACCCAATTCCAAAAGGTTACCTGCAGCAATATGTTCCCTGGCACTCTGTCCTGAATCAGTTGACCCAAAGGAAGTATCTTCCAGCAGCGATCCTCTTTCACTATCATATCCTTCTTTGGCTTCTCTGTTGTCCGAGAGGTTGGCCTCTTCATGGTGAAGTGGAACATTAACAGTCCTCTCCTCCTCCTCAGTAGGCTGTTCAGGCCTCTTATCTTCAAGCTGCTGAAATTCCTGATTGCTCTCATCAATGGCATTTGGGTTTCTGATGGAAACTCTGTCATATTCAGCCTCTTTTCTGCCATCTGTGACAGACAGGGAGACATGAATTAAGCACTGAGCTAAAGTGTATTTCTTACCCACAGTTGTCTCCAGTGAAATACTGCATTTGACAAAGCCTTCTTGCCACTTTTTAAACACTTCAGCTTGTGTATTACTTCCAATATATTCTCAGTCAACTTTCAGTAACATCTAATTAAATGTTTATATTGAATTTATGCAAGGTATCAACCACTGACCTTGCAGTGAAATATTGCAAGGTGAAACATTTTCATTGTTCATGACTTTATCAGAAATCACATACTTAACATGTACTACTGTAAAAGGAGCCTTGCTAAGAGCGTATCTTGCCACCTTGCACATTAATTAGAAAAAACAGCAAGTTTGCAGCGGAATGTACTGCTGGTTCTTCCCCCGTCAAAAGATCTGTTTATTCAGTATTTCTACTTATGCACTCTTTTATGAATGTGAGCAAAAATATGATGATAGGGACAGCTGAGATTTTAGGTGCATGGATTTAGTGCCTGAACTTTGCATTAATCACTGGATCTCTCATAATTAGGTGCTAGCTAGTTCAGAAAAAAAGACTGCCCTGAACCCTCCAGAAAATTCAGCACATTAGTATACATGAATCCCTATTTCTTGAGAGGAGGAGGTATAGACATGACCTGAATGGCTCCTTCTAGCCATATCCATGCACAGATCCCACTTATCTTACACAGAACCTGGCCCCTAAGAACAGACATGCTGAGCTCAACATTTTCTCTCAGGATTTGTCCCTGGGCCACCCATCACAATGCCAAAAATATGTATTAAAAATAAGCAAAATCCCAGCAGATTCCACAGGGCCTCTTTCAATTCTGCTCCCTCACCCTCTTCTTAAAGCTTCTCTGGGTTACGTAGTGTTGTCTGGGATAGGGTTTTACTTCCACTTCATCTGTTTATTAACTGGTTTAACATCCTACCTTGAACGTGCAGCTGATCATCTTCCTGTTCTGGAATAGATGTATGCAGGACACTCTCACTAGCAGACGAATATCTACTCCTTAAAGAATGTATCAATTCTCGAATATCATCCATCAGTGCGCTCTCCTCATCATACAAATCCATCTCTTTCACCACCTCCTCTTTATTTTCTGCCACTCTGGAATGCACAACTTCTCCTACAACATCCATAATGCTCGATTCTGAAAACTCAAGTATCTGGTCCAAAGCTTTTTCTATATCTTTGTTATTATGGCTTGCCTTCCGAGCAAGCTCCATCTCTACCTTCATGTCGTGAAACATGGCTTCTATCCTAACCATGTGTTGAAGCCCAAGGTACTTTTGTAGACGTATTACACGCTTTTCATCAAGAAAATGTCTCATTATTGTGAGCCGCTTCACAGACTCACTGAAGTCTGTTATGGTGTCATTTTTGGCTGCTGAGGTGTCAGCAGGGCTGGGGAAGTGTGCAGATTGCTTGTGGTCATTTCTTGTATGCTCTAAATTTTGCACCTCTTTTGAGTCTTTCTGTGAAATGCCCTCTGGGAGATGATCTTTCCTTTGGTTAAAGTTATTGTTGTCTTCCATGTCAGGAGATTGAAAATTATGTTCTTCTTCAGCTTCAGAAGAGTCCTCATCATCTTCCATGACACGTTCTATCTCATCCAATTTAGCATCTTCACTCACTGGTACGTCAACCTCTTTGTTCCCAGTCTTGCTTGCATCTTGCATACTGATCGTTTTTTTAGCCTCCTTAGAAAATGAGTTTGTTTCCTCTCCTGTTTCGTAAATAGTATTTGCAGTTCCAAAAACAGCTTCACTTAGTACTTCTAATTCAGGGTTTGTACTTTCAACATTTAGTGTATCACCCTGTACATTTGCAGCCCTTGCTTGTGACAGCTTTGCACTTGCAGCATTCTCATCTTCCAGTAGCTCTTCCTCTACTTGTTTTACATCAGGGTCGTCTTCAGCATCTGGTTCTTCAGATTGCAGTTCTGGTCTTCGTGCTCTTTCTTTAGCTAAATTTGTGCCAAGATTTCTGTCTGAATCTGCATCCTCAGTACGAGCAGTTCCTTGCTGAGTAAGATTCTCTGTATTAGTAGTCTGTGTAGTGCTTTTTGATTTTTCTTCAGGGGAACTTTTCTCAACGCTTTCTTCAAACACTGTCATCTTGCCAAGATTTCTTGATAGCTCTTCTTTCAAATCTGCCTCTGAATACTCAGTCTCATTTTCCCATGGCCTAGGTTGCTTGACAGCTCCTCTATGGCTTGGGTCTCCCTCCCCCGCAGGGGTTTCTTTCACGTTTCCCCTTTTTATTTCAGGCTCTTTGTTAAGAGAGGTGGTTTTTTGATTTTCATGATCGGTCTCCCCTGTTTGTTTCAAATCATCTTCATGTCTCAGAAGCTCTTTCTCCACAGTGGGTATTCCATTCTCTAGTTTCTCTTTTAAGAGGTCAGTATCTCTTAAGTCACTTTGAGATGCATTTTTTACCTCTTCCACTGGTTTGGCTGGAACATCAACAGAAGGCTTGTCCTCAGCTCTTCCTTTCTCCTTTGTTTTCTCCGATAACTTTTTGTGCTTTAAATCACTTTCCAAGACCTCTTCCAAGGTGTCATCCTCAAACTTTTTCTCATCTTTCTCTATATGAGCAAGCGGCACTCTTTCTGGACTTCTGTTGGTATCACCAACAGGTGGTTTTAAAGCATCTTGTTTGCTTTTAACCAATGATTTGGACTCCAGATCATCTCCTGGAGTAGGCAAAGCATGAGGATCAGGCACAGCTGTACTCTTCAGCTTTTCAGTGTAAGACTCAGTTCCATCAACCATGAGCTGCTCTTCAAACTGTTCAGTTTTGTTTGGTTTTTCTTTTGAACCCAGATCACCCCCACCTACAGACTCCTTTCTAAGGAGTTCTTTGGAGAGATCCTCAGGTTGAGTTGTTGCTGGTGCTTCCCTTTCACTAATTAGCATCACCTCATCCTGTTCCTCTTTTGTTTGTTGAGATTCAAACCTGTCCACACTTATACTGTCACCCAACTTCCTGCTCTTACTGAAGGCATCCTTAGGAATGAATGCATCTGAATTGTGTTCTTCGTCATTGTCTCTTTGGTTATTTAGCTCTGTAGCACCCTTTGCATCTTCATCAAGTTCATGATTTTGTGACTCAAAGTCATCATCTTCATCATCATCTAAATCTGCTGGGGATGTAATGTCTTCCTCTGCCCTAAAAGACAGCAAAGGGATTTCTTCAGACTGATCTGCAAAGTCTGGCTCTTCCTCTGCATCATGAGTATTAATGCTCAAATCTTCATTAAAATCATCTTCCAGTGATGTAACAAGGCGAGTCACGTCATCATCTGATACAACAGCATCAGCAGTTGAGCCAAATTTTGTTTTCAAGTTCACAGAGAGCTCTCTGTTTAGAAGTGTATAGGCATTGACTTCTTCACTCTCTTTGTCAAGTTGACTGGTTTTACCCTGAGGAATACTAGTGTTTTTGGTATTTTCACTTTCTAGCCCTTTCAGTTTCCCGTGTAGCGTTCCTTTCAAGTGCTCATGTGCAATTTGATCTCCCTGAGAGTCGTCTTCGTGACTATTGACACTGGAGCCTCCCTCAGTTTTTTCAGTTTCTTCTGTAAGAGAACTGTCTACTTCCTCTGTCATGGCGAGGGCTTCCTTTTCTTCTTCTGTGCTTAGCTCAAGCTCATCTATCTCCAAAGCATCAAGGGACTTTACCGTATCGACCTGTTCAATCTCCTCATCCTTTTCAATTCCTTCAGCTGGTTTTGTCCCTGGATCACTTGGTTCAGTTTCCCCTTCATTTGCTGTTGTCTCTTGCAATGAGTTCAAAAGCTCATCCACATTATAATTATCAAAATCATCCCTTCCACCGTGAAAGCAAATAAAGTCTGTTTCCTGAAATGAAAAACAATATGCAGTCACAAATATTATTTTATTACAGTGATGGACCAAATCCATTTGGTTGGTTAGAGAGAGATGCAGCAACCAAGTAAATTATATTAATCGTACAGCATTAACTCCTTGAGTCCTTAACCAAAACTCTCTTTGAAATCAGTGGAAGTTTTGCCCAAGGACTCTTAAAAACCTAAATAAAAAGCTCATGGGTTAGCCCTGTCAAAGACCTCCTAGTGAGGAACAAACTGGAAGTCAGCAATGCAGTTGACAGCATTATAATTTACTCATCGCATACATCCTGAATTAAGAACAAGTCTATTGCTGAATGCCAGTGAGAAGAAGAAAACAAGTGTCACTAAGCTTGTTTGTCCCAGTCTCTTTTAGCTGGTCTCTCCTCAAATGACCAAGTCCTCTAAGCAGGAGCTGCTTGTCAAACAATTTCTGAAAAATAAACTAAACAGCAGTGCAAGCCACTGAATATGATTTCATAAGGGTCTGAAGCTGCATCCACAAACAGGCCTTACACAACTCTGGAGTTACTAGCTATTAGTGCATGAAAGCCATTTCTGTGTGTAAGGGTTGAAGGACCAATTCTAGAATCAAAGGGCTAACAGTGTATCAGGTTTTGGTTGTTTCTGATAATACTTTAAACTTCTAAAGTTTGGGAAAATAAATAATTCTGAATACATACCAAACAGCCTATGTGTGAGCCAGCTAGCAGCATTTCTAGAGCTCAACCCAAACAGATTGTTAGAAGAAAACCAGAATATTCAAGAAAAGAAGATCAATGCCCACATTTTGGGCTGATGCTTAAACACCCATCCACATATATATCTGCACAAACATTCCACCCCCCAACACATATGTGCATCTCTGCACATATGTAGCTGCTTACTAACAAAAGGTCAACAAGGATCACCAATATTCCCATTCTCCTCCTCAGGAATTTTATTGAATGTCGAGGTAAGAAACAGTAAGCAGCCCAATGGAAAAATAACAAATAAGACTTACATCTGTTGGCAACTCTAGCTCCTCTTTGCAATAATTATGATTTATTTCAAGTAAATCCTTTGGAAAATATCCAAAATCACTTCCAACCTGCCAGAAAACAAACACAAGCAAACAAAAAGCAGTAAAGAAGCTTTTGAAATCATGTGACTATGTTAAAATCCTAATTACAGACACTAGTAACAAACACGTCAACTCACTCTCAAGTACTTCTAGATGAAGTTTAATACAATGAATACAAGAAAAAAAGATTAGCAATGCCCTATTTATGCAAGAGTTTTCATTAAGGTTTTAGACCTACATTTCACAACACCTTTGCGAAGTTGCTAAGTTTTACTGTTCGTGTTTTAAAGCCCGACTTATAACAAATTATTAGAAGAGCTGGGAGTAAAGCCCAAGCATTCTGGCTCACGTGCTTTAACTGCTGTTGTGCGCTCTCACTGGCACCACATACGCCTCTAGTATTTTCTCAAGCAGTAAGCAGAAGAGGATCTTTGACTAATAAGATTTACAACCATGCATAATATTATAGCCTGAAATACGCTCACTTTGTCGCTTAAGGAAAAAAAAAAATTTCTTATAGCAGATTTTAGGAAAATGCAAAATTGTACCTGAGGTAATTATCTATTTTAAAACCTGTGTGAAAAATATACCCCCTCTGCAAATGCACTGTTGCTCTTCAGTGACTAATACAAGCAAAAAAATCAGTTGCAGATGGCTATTTTCAAGCAAGTCAATGTGCTAAGCCAAGGCAAACAGTGGAAGACAAGAATCTCTCTTATCACTCACGGGATAAGATCTACACAGTAATGCTCTCACTTGAGAGTTCTGACAATGGCTGTCAAGAAGCCAATATTAATAGCATGCTATCGCTGTGCAGATTAGATTATCCAGGCAATTAGAGCCTGGTGGACACACCTAGAAAGGTACAGAGTTCCTAGACAACCAAAATATCCAGGGGGGGAAAAAAAAGCATTGGTCATTTCCTCAATGTTTTGTTATAGGAGCAAGACAACAATTGCCAATTTTCTTGGAAAGTTTATTTGGGAAGAGCACTCATTTAAAGATCGGATTAAAAAGGAAGCCAGTCATGTCAAAATAATTAGGGATCTCTAGATATATGTATCATTACATTGATATCGCTGAAATAGGCTCACTTAACCTGAAGTCTTCTGGATTTACAAGGGCATTAAAAAAAGGCAAAATTGTATCCAGCAAATAATATGTACTAATACCTGTTTTTGTTTGTTTGTTTTGCAAGCAACGTAAGCACTGATCCATTATGGGGCTTCCTTTTTTAACTATTTCTGATTCAAATCTTACCTTCCATAGTTGAGATCTCTGAAGTTAGTTTTACATGTATAAAAAAATAAATCTATTACCTTCCCACCTTTTGTAAATACATAGAAGTACTCTCATATGGAAAAGAGATAATGTATGCAGGTTTATTATTGGGAATTATTGGAAATGGGAAATTAAACTAGACAAGTCAAATCAAAAGCTTGTCCTTGTGCGGTATACTACTGTTTTATTCTAAACTGGCCTGTTTCTCTCGATAAACTTCTAGTCCAGTTTTAAATGATCTTTCTGAAAACAAAAGCCAAAGCTTCAAAGTAGTCTCCTTACAGACTAATCTCCTTGACTACCATTATAATTAGGCACCACAATCTGAAACTCATTTAGTGTAATCCAAGCTGCTGACCATACAAGTCCTCTGCAGTGACCCAGTTTGCCACTTATGTGGTTTACGAGCCATACGGGATCTGCATGCCCAAAATTTCATCTGCTCCTTTCCCTACAAGTCCTCTCTTGTAAGGGAAAAAATGCCCCATTGTGCAAATAAAGGAAACAGTCTTCATTCTCTACAGACACGACAGAGGAAAGGCATTATGAACGCCAAGTAAATATGGGAGAGAGAAATGCATCCTTCAGTTCCACTCCCTTCCCAGCTAAAATGCCATGGGTGGACAAAACACATAGCTGTGTGTACAGCATCTGTCCCCACCAATGCCCACATGTGGCAGCCAGCTGCAGCAGATTCACTGACCACCACCGACCAAGAAACCAGCTTCTCACACCACCTACCTCAGTGACAGAAAACAGACAGCTGGGAAACAAGATGTTCAAATGTTTTTAATCTTAAAGCCTGCATCCCTAAAGCACAGGCATCACAGGTACCTAAAACTGTAGAACCTTGGTCAAAGAATGGAGTTGGTTTGGTCTGCCCTTTCTGAACGCTGGCATTGTTAAGAAAACACAGAAGTGATAGGAACAAATTCCCTGGTCCTCTGGGTCCTCCACACATACTCTGTCTTACCTTAAATTTACCCCACTTGTCTTCCTTTCTACTACCCTATGTATAAGATTCAAAAACAAACCAAAAAATAACCAACCACCCAAAAAACCATGATCTGCAGCCAAGTCCATTTCTTGTAATATGAGGTCAGAAATAGTTTTCTCAACCTTGAATCAAAGCAATAAAGTTCAGCCCTTTGCTGCAAGATAAAATAACAATCTTCTGCAGCAAGAATTTAAAGTGTCTTTGCTGAAATGTTTTGTTAAAAAGCAGCAGCTTTTACTTGAATTATCTGAAGTAGTTTTGGAGTTCTGGACCCTGCTAAAGATGAGGGCAGAATGCAGGAGAAATGCATAGGAGGAAAGTCTACATAACACAACTTGATGGTGTGAACAATGCGAGGTTGATGCTGAAGAAGAGACTAGTTTTAGAGCACGACAGGATGCATTGGACAATGAGAGTACCAGATGTGCTCCACCTTTTGGCTTTGGGGAAAAAATCAAGTATTTTCCTGGAACTGAGGTATTCATGAAATTCATAACATAAAATCACTATTAAATAATGGGCATAGAATATTGTCCAAGCATTTGGCTTTGCTTTACTAATGAGGTTTAGACAGCTCTGCTAATAACTGCATGCCGTATAATGTATAGAATATATATTATAGCTGGGTTCCAGAATTTTTTCACATGCAAAATACTCACTGAGCTCAATGGGAGTTCTGCAAGCAATAAAGTATACACAACTGGGATCATAAAATAAAGGATCTATTTTGTTAAAATACAGTATGTTTGCTGGCACGGGGAAAAAAAAAAAAAAAAAAGGCTTGAAAAGGGCAGAGTGAATTAGAAAAGCAAAGGCAAATAAAGCCCAGACCCAACTGCTATAGATTTTTCAGCCTTGGTGAAAGGCTCCTTTCTTATCAGATCATCTCCCTTCAGGTCAAAAATTCTATTGTATTTCTCATGGCTCCTCAAAATCAATTTCAGGATTAGAGCCTGTATTTACAATTTGTTTGAAATAAGCCCCAGGTTGCAGTAGTTGAACTTTCTCGTACACACATTCCCCTAACCTCTGTCCCCATCTAAAGATCAGAATACCAGTTATCCCTTGATTTCATAGTTTCCATTATGCCCTAATAAATACTTTCCCCCAAAACTCTGGTGAATGGAAAAAGGGAGTAGATGCACGAGATCAAATGACACACACAAGCACACATAAAGTCATGCCATGAGATCCCAAAAGGGCTGAGGCAGAAGGTAACATGCCTTCCATTGGAATTTGAACGCAGACCTCGCTAGGTAGCCTGTTTTTAATTAGCAAGCAACCGCCTCCCCCTAGCTCCAGGACTGCACACAGCAGGCACGGCTGGTCTGCATAAATCAAGGTGCCCAGCCGAATCTGGCACGGGAAGTCACGTTGCCTGGGAGAAACCCCAGCGCTACCTGCAAGTCAGGGACAGGGTCAGACATGCCAGTGCCCTACTCAACATGCAAGGGTAGGCACCTCTGACCCCGCTGCAGCATTTGCAAACTGGTTGTTGCAGTACTACGATTAATGCAGAAGCAGTCAATCAAACCGGGGAAAAAAGAAATAGGGATTATAGCCACCAACTGAAAGGCACTAGTCCGTCATCACTGCCCTAAAAGGAACATAGAAAATAGCATAACACAATTAAAACATGACAACAAATAAAATGGAGCTTTGCAATTCTTTTAGATCTGCCAACTTCAGCTTTTACTTGTTAGACTCAAAGCAAACATCCTTTTAACTTGGAGACACACCTAACTGTTGCATGAGCTTCCTATCAGTGAACAGTTAAACTGAATATTAACTCAGCAATTACCTTAAACCTGCTGTCTGATCTTGCAGCCTGCATTACACTTTATTAGAAGATGCAAAATTGGCCCCACGTTGCTACTCCACGTCTCAATAACTGGCAGCCCTGGAAACCTGTACCAGCTGATTAACCAGATTATTTATGGTACAGTACATGTCAGAAGGGAATTACCAGCATGATACAATTATAAACTCTTCTTTAACCACGTGCTGCAGTTTTCTGCTCTCTTCTGTATCATTCTAATTGGATTCAGCTCCAGCTGAGAGCTTGGCTGTCCACACCCAGCCTGAACAGGTTAGAGAAAGTGATACATCCTGCTTTTCACTAAACCACTAGTCCCACAGTCAACACCCAGGTGTGGCTTCGAGCAGCCTAGACCAGTGCCACAGGCAATTGTCTAGCCCTTGTAGAAGACCAGAGTAAGAAAGGAATTTGAAGTAAACACAAAAAAGTATGTAGGGGAAGCACAGGAAGGGGGCAACAGGAACTAGGTCTAAGCAACCTCCAGACTGCCAGCATTTTCAAGGGAAGTCCACAAAAATTGCTCTTCTTCCAGGGTATCTCAGTTCTGCTTCTGTCAGGCAAATAAGGTGTTTATCATGAAAGCCAAGAGGAGTTTTCCATGAAGTAACTGCAAGTATGGGGACCCTCCTTTCCCATTAATCCTCTCTTGATTGCCCAAAGAAGACGAAGACTCAGACAAGGCCACTACTCTGCAAGCTGCCACAATGTGCTACTAAAGCTGAGAGAGAGACAGACCTTTTAAAAGTCAAATTTACCTTAATTCTTTTTACTACTTTTTTTTCCTCCAATTCTGCATGCAGCTTAGATAAAAAGGGGAAGACAGCAGCTTAATATTAGGAAGAGAAACGTGATTAAAACACGTGCATGGAACGATTTTCAGCAGGATTGCACAGAGCACAGGATGAGACCGCGTTGAGGTGAACACAAGCGCAGGCTTACACCTCCCTAGATGGGAAGGGAGGCTCAGCTTCCAGGCAGCCTCACGGGCCACCACTGACAGTGCTGCAAAGGGAGCTTTTAGCACACATTAGCGTTGCCCATTTTTCACAGCACTTAATGCCTTAGGCTTGATCAAACAGCATCCCATTTCACACTGGTCTCAAGACAAAGTGGCATTCATTATGTTATTTAGCTACGTTCAAAACCCTAAGTGTTCTTCTATGAGGCAAAAGGAAGGAAAAAAGATTACCAACAGAAAGTGCCAAGAAGAGCAAACAGAACAAATGCTTTACAGTACTTACACTTCCAGCCCAGAGCTCCGTTGATTTTCCTATTAGTTTGTAATATACGAACACCACTTCTCCCTTCTTAAAATTTACAAAGCGACAATCTGGACCTTTAAAATCCCGCGTTGCCCTCCCTCGGCACATTAACACTGTCCGAAGAAAACAAAGAGCAGAGAATTACTTTATAAATAATAATAAAACAGTTTCATGAAAGGGGTCTTTGCCAACCAGCAGAAAACAAGACCTCCCCAAGCGCACCCGGTTTCCTATTTTCCAGATTGGGTCAAGAGATAAGAACTTAGCTGAAAGTATAACTAAAATAAGAGATTATTTAAAAAAAAAAAGAGCAAGCGCACTGATCAAGACAAGCGTTTGACAAAGCACTTGAGAATTACATTTCAGAAGTGTGCTATGAAGCTAATTATTAATATTAAATTAGACGGGCTCAAAGATGACGTCTGTGTCCTAGCGAACCAGCCTGAAATTATTCAGGGCACAAACAACACCCAGAGAGCGCGTTTATTACAAGAAGGTTT